>JBAMJV010009689.1:0-83360 GCA_037951105.1 Echinarachnius parma
CGACTCTAAGTCCTGACTGATGGACCCTGTCGAGTACCCAAGTAGAAGTAGAAGTAAATAATACAAAGTAACTCTTTTAAATTAAGAATTATTGTCCACCTAGATTTACATACGTTTGCCCCGCAATAATTATTCAGGATAAAGCACAGTGATCTGTTAACTTCGTTGTTTTAGACTTGCTTTAGACTTGCAAATGATCAGATGCAGGCCACACAGTAACTATAGAGTGTGATACACCCTCGCATATAATCACACCACGTCTCATTGACTTCTCGATTTCACAGTTTTAGCTTTACCAAATATTGAGATCTACCTTTGAAACTATTGATTGATTGCCGTAAACATTATGTGAATTATGCAGGCTGACTATCTCCTCCTTGACACGCCATACTTGCTTTATTGAAGTAGCTTTATTTGACACCCAGTATGATTTAAATTTGCCACACCTGCAAGGCTGGGGTTTATAGCATATTTATTATCACACCCATAAACTAGGATTGGTATATAGGAAAGGCGCCATTTTTAAGCGAGATTAATTTCACACCCATCTAACATGTTTAATATACCGTAGCGGATGTTTCAGGGCTGACTAGCCCTTTAAATTAAATATGTTTAAATATCATGTCGCACCCTTTAACTGACAGAAGTAAAATATGATATCATGCGACGTCTCATTTGCACTAATGCAGTCGTCGTGTGTTTCAGGTCCTGCCTTAGCCAGGGGGTGCGGTGGGTTGGGTGTGTACGCACCCCACTCCCTTTTTTTGTATCGGTCTGTGTCATCTTAACCAGTGGTCTCGGTCCGGGCCACGATCGTTCTTGGTGACGAACAACTCGACAACACCACCCCCTCCCCCGCTTACGCAACTCACCCAGCGGACTCGGTCCCATTTTCGTAAATTACGCACCCCCCCCCCCCACCCCCCCCCCCCCCCTCCCCTTCCTCTTTAAACATCCTCGCTACGAGCCGGGTGTATTTAATAATTCATTTTCCATGTCGGAACTATTTTTTGATAAAGATGTATATGTAGCCACCTGCCCCATTGTGGGTGTCATTGCCTCACCTCTGAAAGTTATTTCAGTACAATATATAATATCACGTGATAGACAAGGGTTACAAATGTCACGTGACGAATTTTAATCAAACTTTGATGAAAATGGAAGTACAACGCAAAAAAGGCGAACTCGCTTTCGCTTGTATGCGTTCAGCAACTGTGGCCAACGAATTTGATCGTTGCAATCAACGACGATGGTGTGTGACAAGTGACTAATTCTGGGGACTTTTTATGAAATTGATCGCCCAAGGACGAATTCGATACGAGAATCGGCACATTCCAGGCTCCTCGGGACGAAATCGAAGTACACTTGTGTAACATTGAATACCAGCAGTTTGAAAATGGACGGGAAAACCTATAATAAAGTGTGGGCGTACAGTGGGGGAAAATAACTCTTACCTTTACCTTAAAACTGGCCTCGGTAAACCTTGTCATAATTTTGTGCACAGTGCATGTTGCAAACTGAATGTCTTTCTATATCATATTGAACTAGAAGGGTTAACGGATCGGGGGGGGGGGGGGGTGGGGGGGGAGGGGGGGGGGGTGTTTCACAAAGATCCTAAGTTGACTTAACTCTAAGTTGGACTTAAAAAGTATGGAACGCCGTTAGTTTCTTTGATTTTTGTTTGTAACAGTTCTTTAAATGCCATAAAATGTTCATTCAATTCATGAATGGTTTGTATTATCAAAGAACTTGCATTTTTGCTTTTGAAGGTATTTTATTCCCTGTCTACAAATGGCTTACCATACGTTTTAAGTCCAACTTAGACATTTTAGAGTCAAGTTAGGATCTTTGTGAAAACTGAATAGCCTGTAATACTGGAAGGGTTAACGGATCAGGAATCTAGCTTGAGGTATGGGTGAGAAACATAGAGGCGGGTTATCTCTGACAACCAGTCGACTAACAAATCAACATTGATTTTAGCCCAGGCGACCGGTAGGGAAATGCCAGGAATGAAAACATATTCTAACATAATTATTGTAAAAGAAAGGTCATGCCACACAAATTAACCAACCTTATTATACACCATGAGACTATAATTATTATAACAAAACAACACCAACTTCGCAATTCACGAACTAAAAGAACGTGCCGTGCTTTTATATTTTGTATTACTTCATTAGAAATGCATTCATATTTTGAATTTAAGTAGAATTTAGAAATCAGATTCAACATCTCATCACATTTTTAAAATGACTTACAGTGCTTGACAAGATAACCTTCAACATGTTCAAGACATTTAGAATTTCGTATGTGGAAGCCTTTAACGGCATCCCGTTGCAAAATGTCATCGGTATTCAAGGGAAAGGCGCCACCGCGCTTCCCCCGAGGCGTAAATATTCCCATGATTAACCATCACTCATCTCACTCAAAAAACAAAACAAAACAACAACAAAACGCCGATTACCGCTCAAAAATAATGAAAATATCAATTTCTCACAAAATCACGGAGCGTAAAAATTACCCAAAACCAAAGGACCTTGGGGGTACCACTTTGCCCTTTTCAATTTCGAAGAGGGAAACTCACGCACGAACCCTTGGCCCTGAACATGGGCATGCAATGAATAAAAACCGTTGCCGTTGCCATTCGAAAAAATTACTTTATTTTAAATTTCCGATCCTCGGCTTTAGTAATTAATCATTCTTTCCAAGTGCTATAGTACTGTAACTGTATGCTTTATGCATCCTATCTAAACACAAATATCTAAAAAAAATCTAAATATAAATAAATAAAGATCTGTCCCCCCCCCCCCCCCCCCCCCCGCGGAGAATGACGTACTTGCGAAAGATTAGGATGACCCCAACCCAACCCATCCAAAATAAAATAAGTAATACATACATTAATAACTAATATGCTGCAAAAATAAGCAGATACTCAAAGAGCATGCCCCCCCCCCCCCCCCCCCCTCCACAAATCAGTCCGACCGGACCACGCAATTACGTACACCAATGTTGATCAAGGGCGACCGTATAAAAGGGTAAAATTAATCAGGTGCGGTGCATAACAACAAGCGCCCCACTTTCACCCCACCAATTTAATTATTTCAAACGGTGACGGTGTCGCGCGCTGGAGGTCGTCGACGCGGAGGTGTCGATTTCACGATTTCCCCGTGACGGAACAGATCATCCGCATGATCGGCGTTGACATGGTTGTCCGTGGCGGCGTGACATATTCAATTACCGGGAGACTTCGACCTGCTCAACGCCGAGATCCCGTGTGGCGTTTTCCGCGGGAGAGAGAAACAAAACTGAGTGCCACGTACGGCAGAGTAGCAACGCCTGCATATTAATACTAATAATAATACTAATAAACACTGCCGTAGACAGCGTGGAGAGAGGGGAGGTGGGGTGTCATGCCCACCACCCCAACCTCATTTCAGTGGCAGCGTGGCATTCACTTTATTACCGAGATACGATGCAGCTATATGCATCAACCTTCTGAACACCGTGATCCGCCGTGCATTTGGCGATCCCGTGAGATAATCAATGATAAAAGGTCTCCGGAAAATGATCACTGGCGGAGCTAACGTGGGGTGGGGATTGAGTCAGGGGAATGGGATTCTGCTACTGCTACTGCTACTGCTGCTGCTACTGCTACTGCTACTGCTACTGCTACTGCTACTGCTACTGCTACTGCTACTGCTGCTGCTACTGCTACTGTTACTGATACTGCTACTGCTTCAGCTACTGCTACGTGTACTTTTTCTTCTACTTCTACTTCTATGTCTACTTTTACTTTTTCTTTTACTTCTACTTATATTTCTACTTCTACTTCTATATGTCTATACTTCTACTTCTACTGCTACTTCTACTGCTACTGCTGCTGCTGCTGCTGCTGCTGCTACTGCTACTGTTACTTTTTCTTCTTCTTCTACTTCTATTTCTACTTCTACTTCTACTTCTACTTCTACTTCTACTTCTACTTCTACTTCTACTTCTACTTCTACCTACTACTGCTACTGTTACTGTTACTGCTCCTACTACTGCTACTGCTACTGCTACTGCTTCAGCTACTGTTACTTCTACTACTGATCCTACTTATAATACTAATCCGACTTCTACTTCTTCTATTTCTTATACTACCACTACTAACTCTATTACTCTTTAATATTCCTTCTACCACTATTGTTTGCCATTAGTGTCTTATGTGAAATTGTGCAATCGTTTCCAACTTCGATTATGTTGAACTCTCAATTGCCCTGGTTACCTGGCATACATTATTCAAGCGCATTCATAAAGTCCACCATCGTATCCCTACGGAGCATTTAAGTCGGGCGGCCATTAATTTCACCACGTTGTTATTTGCACAGTTTTGATCTTCTGAGCTACCTATCAGGAAAACTGGACTCTCGACCATCGACAATGAATTGTTAATTTGTTTTTGTTTTATGCACTTTCTCTATTTGTGTTCTGTGTTGTAAGATAATGATCACGTGTCAACGTGCCTTAATTTAATGAACTCCGATACATCATACATTTATAATGTTCATCGTGGATATTGTTTGAATAATTTGTATCAAATCTGCGCCCAAATTGTGATAAAAATATGTGCACTTATGATATCTCCCCGATAGCACGTTATAGTATCGCGAGAAAACGCGATTACGGACGTAACTCGTTGGTTATATCAAAGCGATACTGTTTCTCTGTAAATAAAAGAGTACGTGCATGCGCTAGATAATGAACTCCAACCAATCATAGGTGTATATAATTGTAATGCCCATCGTTGCAATAATATGGCTCTAATTTTACGCCAATTGTCTCTGTAAAATTATGATAGCTTTATAATGGTCTCGAGAGAAAATAGGTTTACGGAGGTAACTCGTTGGTTATATAATGGTTATATGGAATTGATACTCTTTTCCCTTGATCCCCAATCATGACTTGGGGCTGTTTTCCTCTCTGCTTTTATTTGCGATGGGAGCGGAGGTGTAATCAGATTTGTCCAATACAGGAGGTAGGAAAAGAGAGGAGAAGGGGGAGGGGGTGGGGGTGGGGGTAGGGTAGGGGTCATAATTATAATATCCTCACTGTGACAGTGGGGAAGTGGTTACAAATAATATTTGTGTGTGATTGTATTTATCTGTACACAGGATTATAGGCTGTTGTTTTGTTGTTGTTTCCATTGTCCTTGTTGTTGTTGTTATTATTGTTTATGTTGGTGTTGTTGTAATTCGTCTATTTCGGCGTTCCGATCCCTTTTTTTATAATACTTTACACATACTTCGTATTTGTCTGACACATTTAACATAATAAATGTATATCAAAGTTATTTCTTTCTTTGATTAATTTGCCTCGTTCAGTCTTGAAAAGTGATATCATTACTAGTAGTAATTTGATTGTAACTTCAATTAACATTATCCAATGTGCTGACCAGGCCCTCTAAATATTAAAACGGACGGAAGGGGTAAAATATAGATACAGAATAGAGCAAGATTCGTCATTTACAGTGGGTCAACACCCCCCCCCCCCACTACCCACCCCCCCCCCCCCCCTTCGCATCAACAGCGCAATGCCACCGGATGAGAGAAGATACCCCCATGATACAGACCCGACACCCCTCGATGAAGACGGAAGATACTACAGACACTCTTCGGAGCACATCATCATCATCCCCGGGTTTACCGGCTGAAATTGACACCACCAGAGGCAGCGGCAGTGGCGGGGCAAGCTTCGACCTTAATTCGACTTTGAAAAAATAACGCCGGTGTTACCGGCAGAAAATTGTGGTTTAATTGCAGCAGCAGAATCGAGTTTTATATATACGCCACATTCGTGTATACGTTATTATTATGACCCCTATAGCATAGGTTAGGGTTCGATGCTCCACTGAATTACACATAGATTAACTCTGAAAGTGTCAGCTATACATGCTTTGTTTGCAGCATTTGGGGAAAATAACGGCGGCAGAAAATTGTTGTTTGATCGCGGTAGAATTTAGTTTTACGCCATTCATATACTCCATGAGTGTCATAATGTATGTATGACCCTTTTTTAAAATCGTAGGTTATAGGCTCGATATTAGCCGCCGGATTACGCATCAGTTAACTCTAGTAATAGTGTCAATATCACAGGCTACTTATTCGCCTCGTAATTATTATATCTATAAATAGGTAATAACTATAGCTGAAAATACATCTCGGAATTACCGAGTTTGCTCATCACCTTCCTGTTGTTTGCACGTAGCGTCTTCAGCGTTATAATCAATACAGCTTCTTACATAATATTGTGGCCAACGCCAACGCAGTCATAATAATCATATCGATTGATTATCATTGGGCGGGGGTAAATACATACATAAACATCGTTCGCTAATATTTGTTGTGTCTATATAACTCAAAAGAAATCGACCCATATTATTCGCGTCAGACGGTGATGAAAGTTTGCTCTTTAATTTAGGGGTCGAGGTTGGATGTGTACGAATACTATAATAATGCCCGCAATGCTCTTTTTGTGGATTAATTAAGAGCACAAAAGCTGCGTTATTGCATTTATATACTCACCTAGATAAACTTAATTAAGAGGAGCGCGGTGCATTTTTTTTCTTCAGCCATTGATCCTTACTTAAAGGTGGCTGGGATTCGTAAACCGGATGCGCGGTGCCATCTTGCGTACGCGTCTTGCGCAAGGTGGGTGGGTATTGTACATTGACGCAGTGTGATGCAGCGCGAACACCCACAGGTCTTTAATTATAGCCTCAAATGTTTAAAATGGTGATCCGCGGTGAAACATCCCCACGCTTGACAATAGTTAACATGGCTGCCATTTTTTGTCTTCTTTTCATCAGGTGAAATTGCAAGTCTTTGATTTCGAAACGATCCCGGGGGAAACGTCAACAGTGTCGTGTTTATGGAGAAAATACAAGACAGGGAGCGTGGCTACGTGATAATGTCCGTGCTGTATAATGATTTATGCTGAAAGCACATGCATGGCATAAAACAACAAATAGATATGTTTTTGCAGCATTCATTATTCTCATTTGTTGGCCTTTTTAACGCCGAATATTTAATTATATTTAGTTTGTTTACATCTATTCCATATTTTAAGATTTCAATATTATCACAAGCGGATACTACGTCACCGTCCTTGCATGCATGAGTTATTTCAACGTAACTTTTGTTAACGTTTATAATATAAACCATTATGACTATGGAAATGTAATACAAGTGAGCACATAATAATATTCATTTTCCCGAGAATATATATATATTTTGTTATGATGAGTTATGTGTTGACATGTTTACACTTTAATCACTCACACCTTTTTTTCCCCGGTGGAATAGAACGGAAAGATACGAATACAAAATACACAAAAACATAACATAAACAGTAATTTGTATGATTGCATACGGTGTGTGCTTTATTTTGCTCAATTTTTGGTGGTTGTAATATCCACGAGTGATTTATTTAATTGCCGACTTGGAAGTACCTTGATTGAAAGTTGTTTATATGAATGAGTAAATGATGGTCCTTTCATTTATAATCATTATAAACACTCGTGCGCTCGGTATATACCATATGCCACTGTCTCGAAGTACTTTTTTTACAGAAATATAGAAAGAAGCTGTCATTAAAATTCCACTTCGATCTCACTGGAAGAAAAACTTGATTTATTATCTTCACACAGATGGCAACACTTCGAAGTTGTGGTATCCTGCAAATCTGTTTTTTTTTTAATTTTTTTTTTACCGCGCCAGAAAATAATTATTTAGACATTACAATACAATTCTACTTTTAGTTACGTTTGAATATTTCCTACATTAACCCCCCCCCCCCAAAAAAAAAACACAACAAAACAAACAAACAACAACGTATTTATTAAATAGGGGCAACTTTAATAAGATTTAAAAAATGCAGAATATACTTGCAATAATTATGAATCAGCCATAATTTTGCAAAACATGTGTACTCGAAAGTCAAATCGCCAACAAAAGTCTATTTCACTTGTACAATGTACTTCAGTGCGATGGCCATGCATTTAAAAAGTAGAAACACGTTTCTCGAATTAATACAAAATACATGGCTGGACTTTATCGAACGCCACGGGGACTTCTGTTTATTTGTAATTATATAATTATATATACACTCCTTTGCGAAACTAAATATAATACGGGGAAGTTTTTGCATATAATTTGTTAGCGCAATGACCATTGGACATACTAACAAAAGTAGAACGTGTATACTTCTTACAAAGGGATAATAAAGTGAAACCATGTAAACATATGCTACCATTTCCTCAGAGAAGACCAAAACAATATACCATCACTAAGTGATGCCACGAATTGCATCGCCAAATCGATCACTACTCCTTGAGTGCCAAGCTCGGGACTCAAACCCTCAACATAATTTTTTCATTCTAGCAGTTCCCTCATACCTTGTTGTATTCGTATTAACGATAAAATCATGGGACAGGTTTCGGTTTTTCAAATTTCCCTTTCGTTACAAAGATATGTACGATCGAAGTATTCAGATAAGAAAACTCCGGGCGAGTTTTTCTTCTGTGTACAAAGTGAGTGCAGTGAGTTATTGAATATCACTTTGCATTTTTCGCTCATTACTTGGCCATGCAATGTCCATTTGACTTGACTTTTCCACACAATACCCTGTGGACATATGAGATAACAACAATATACATTGCATCAACCATTCGTTACTTTTTGCACATGTCAACAAAGTTACTAGATCCCTTTAAAAGAAAAACTCCGGGAGAGTTTTTCTTATCTGAATACTTCAATCGTACATATCTTTGTAACGAAGAGGAAATTGAAAAACCGAAACCGGTCCCATGATTTTCTTGTTAATACGATTACAACAAGGTATGAGGGAACCGCTAGAATAAAAATTTTATTTTGAGGATTTGGACAATGTTACTTAGTCCCTTTAAGAGACCAAAATGTGATACGGACATTGTTTTTTTTTTTTTTTTTTTGTGTATGAAAATGCTTAATGCGTTGGGTGGGAGGAAGAGGAAAATTATATAACAACGGACGTATCACGTGACCAAGCCACCATGATGCTCCCCCGGGCACTGGTGAGGGGTCAACAGGTATGTATGACAGGTGTGGTGGATGGGGGGGTAGGGGGAGGGATGGGTGTGTGCATGTCTGCGGGGCGGGGGGGGGGGGGGGGGGGGGGGTGGTTGTGTTGGGAGTAAAGTGTATGCTGCTCTGCTTTTAATATTATAGGACCAACATGTCATGTGACAGGAGGTGATATAATACGGTTGTGGATGTTCACAGAATGTATAGCAAATCCCTGCACTGTATTGTCGGTAATCCACGTTTTGAGAAATTGGCATTTTAAGTTCATATAATGTATTTAAAATACTTATATTTGAAGAAAAAAGTGAAACACTATCATATGTTTGCCAAATATTATCCGATTTTTTAGAAGTGAGACCTCAAATGAAAGATTGTGATAAGGCCTTTCTCGTGGATAGACAAACTCAATTGTTTTTATTTTTACTGACACGAGCAGGGTTTCGCTGAAGTGTTTTTATTCGAGAAAAAAAACAAAAATTTCTGTGAAGTTGAAAAATCCTCTATATTTCCGATTGATTAAAATGTTCCCAATTTCCGTCCATTACTTTGAACTAAACAGAAGTCATCAGAAGGGATTGGCGTTTTATTCGGAAGTGATATCGTGTGCCCACCTCTAATTAAACTTGTCAACCCGATCACGTCCACATCTATATCATAATAGCGTATCACCTTCCGTTCCTATCCGTTTGACGTCTGAAAGGGTATACTAGCAGAATACTGGCAGCACACGAAATAATGCGGACCAAGTTTGGAATGGTACTATAGTAGGACACTTTTAATTCGGCTCAGTTTCTGACCGTTTCGCCGCATTTTTGGTGGATAGGAAACTGAATTGGGTATGCTATAGTGGGGCTAGGCCATAAGCATTATCAGACGCTATATCAGACGCTATGAGGCGCTAGTGTGCGGGCGATTTCTTTCCAAAGAATGGGGGACGGGTGCAGGCTGGGGATAGGCCCCTCTGTACGTCTTTGTGTGGGCGTTTTGACTCCTACATGCATATCTGCCCCCTCATATGAAATGAAATGTAAATAAAAAAGTATACGAGTAAATAAATAAATAAATAAATAGATAAATAAATAACTGTCATTTCATTTATAGTCTCAAGACGCCCCACCTTAATTGGAGTCCATTCCCCCGTTTGCCCTATGCGTGATTATGTTCTCGTGCTGCCTAACTGACTAGGATATCAAGCTTCTTGTACAGACAGTCCGATGTATCATTCCGTCATCGTGGTTAACCATGGCCTTGTCGTCTTATGGATCGGACCTCGTCCTAGGTTGAATCTGAATAATCCGGGTTGACTTGTGGACTTGTGGACGGTATAATCACGGTAAAATAGCTACTTGAATACACAGTCCGTGGTATCAGCCAACGTTTTAAACTTTAGGACCTTTATAGGGTAGATTGACCCTCGTTATGCTACTTCTGGACGGTATATAATCACGACAGTATAGCTTCTCGAACTACACAATGCGAGGTATATTTAAATCCACCATACCAAGCCCCCCAGCATATACTCGGATACGTCGTTTGGTCACACCTCCACGTCGACGTCTACCTCAGCTCCAGGTTGATAATGAATATTCATATCGTGACGTCACGCAACGTCACTAGGATTATGGTTTGAATGAGTTTGAGGGTTATAATTACAATGAGACCATACTGACCAATAGCGGTGTACGTGGCCTGCTGGTCACGCTGTCGACTTCAACACTTGTTTATATGGGTTCGAATCCTATCATATGACTCTTCTTTTATTTTGCCATACATGGTGAGTATAGTGGTTTATTTAGTAAATGTATCATGCAGAGTTTCAGCTATCAACCTGGAGTGTGTGCTTCAAACAACGCACCTTTTCACTATCGACGTGGAGGTGTGACCCAAACGAGACACCCCTAAACTCGAGCAGACAGCAAAAACGACTCTGCATGGGGGTTCCTTTAAAATATATGACGTCATACTATTACCCCATGAAGTGTGTGTGTAACAACCAGCGGAATATAGACTGATTTTCCAGTCTACTAGTCGAGTAGATAGTCCAATGATAATAGCCACGGTATCAAAACCCCCAAGTATCCACTGGATATTATCGTGTTTGCTGGGCCCCGCGGGCTCACAAACACTCCAGCAGTGGTCACTGGTCAACATGGTCGCGAGTGAGTGGCATCTCGTGGCGGGATGATCGGGGAGAGAGAGCTCCGCCTAGAGCTATTTGACTCTCACTCTTTAAGATCCTTCAATCCTATAATCGTCCTCCCCGTTATAATGTTATACAAAGTCATGTTGTTGGCGTTTGCTGCTTGTTTATTTATCTTCCATGTTGCTCTTCCTTTCTTCCTTCTTCATCATTCTCATTCTCTGTTTGTCTCCCTCTACCTCCTTTTAAGGTTATTGTTTGTACTGTCTTGTCTTCTATAATGATATTCATTTGTGTGTTTTTCTATCCATCCCTCCTTTCTTCATGCTTTATTATTTTGTTGTCTATTGTTTGGTTTCTGTTTTATTTCTCGATCTCGTTCTGCTCATTGTTTATAATCAAAATGTCCAAACTCACGCAACCTCGATCACCCTTTCTCTCCCCATTTCACCTCTCTCTCCTCCCCCCCTCTCCTCTCGTCTCCCTTCTCCCCTTCCCATTTACCTCTCCCGCCACTCGCCTTCACATTCTCCTCTCCCCCTCTCCTCTCCCCCCTCTCCCCCTCTCCCCCTCTCCCCTTCCCATTTACCTCTCCCCGCCACTCGCCTTCACACTCTCCTCTCCCCCCTCCCCTCTCCCCCCTCTCCCCCTCTCCTCTCCCCCTCTCCTCCCTCTCTCCTTTCCCCCTCTCCTCCCCCTCATCCCTCCCCTCTCCCCTTCCCATTTACCTCTCCCGCCCCTCGCCTTCACACCTCTCCTCTCTCTCTCTCCCCCTTCCCATTTACCTCTCCCGCCACTCGCCTTCACCCTCTTCCCCTCCTCTCCTTCGGCACCTCTGTATATTCTCTTCCCTGAATAATCTGACTTTTTGTGATTATTACCTATGTTTGGTTATATCTTGTCATGAACGAGTTTCCTTGTTGTGTGTAGCTTGGCAGAATTGCAAACTTCATTTATCATGATTATTTCGGATACGAAATTATTGACACTACCAGTTAATATAAACCTTTCCGAAATTCTGTCCGTAATGTGTTCGCATCATCGCATGTACATGATTGTATACGTATCTTTAAAGGGACTTAGTAACATTGTCCAAATCCTCAAAATTTTAATTCTAGCGGTTCCCTTATACCTTGTTGTATTCGTATTAACAATAAAATCATGGGACAGGTTTCGGTTTTCAAATTTTCCCTTTCGTTACAAAGATATGTATGATTGAAGTATTCAGATAAGAAAAACTCCGGGCGAGTTTTTATTCCGTGTACAAAGTGAGTGCAGTGAGTTACTGAATTCACTTTGCATTTTCGCTCATTACTTGGCCATACAATGTCCATTTGACTTGAAATTTTCTACACAATACCTGTGGACATATGAGATAACAAACAATATACATTGCATCAACCATTCATCACTTTTTGCACATGTCAACAAAGTTACTAGATCCCTTTAATTGTAGGATGGGCTAGATTGTATGTTTTTTTTTTTTGTCTGTGACTATCATAATATACTCTAAAGAATGTATTCACTATGTTTGAACCACATGATTGACCATTTTGGTTTTGATTCAAATTTGGATGGTTCAGTCACACTTTTTACCAAAATTACAGACATTTTTTGTCAGTATTTTTCATTCAAAACGGGATTCTGTACCAACATTATTGATATCAAAGATGCACTATCATGAAAGAATGGAAATTAAAATTACAGGATATGATTAAATTCTTCTCGAAATAGGTTTGGTTTCGTGTACAGCAGTATACATTCTTATTTTGTTTCATTGATTTGTGTTGAGTATATCAACATCTACCTAAGATCAATATAATGTATAGATAAAGTTCTTGTTCCGGGAACGCTATACGTTTGCAATAAAAATTGATAGCGACTTTTACACTACATATTGACAATAAGCTGAATGTGAACTACTGTTTCTTATTTTTTTAGTTTCTTTGAAATAAAAACAATAGCTCAAAAGAGTATCGTACCGCCGTTTTTAAAAAGACATAAGGTAAAATATCACCTCAAGCAGTTCACAATGAAATATGAAGGTGGAATTGACGCACCCTCAGGTTCTTAAAAAGATTTTGAAACCTAAACCAGCGTGGAAAAGTATCGTTTTCAGCAAATTCAAGTGGCGAAATTGACAGTAAGTTTGATGAATATTTGAAGATGTATTCTAATACTGGAATATAATGTTACCCATTTGGCGTGCCAGTAATAGGAAATTGCTCGGCGCACTCGTTGCCAATAATTGCTAAGGAATGCCAGTTCGTATCACGTAACACCTTTTCTTTGTGATTTATTTGTTCGCGTGACTTTACAAGACGCGTTCGGATATCACCATAATTCATCTCAAATTGATGGCAGTAGATATCAGTATAAAAAAGATAAGAACTGAATGAGAATTTAAATTACTAGAAGAATCGATATGTTATAGTTACAAAGTTCTACCCGGACAATTGGGCGAACAATTATTGAGGGGGCAAGATTTTCTGCGTGAAGGGGAAAGCTTGTTTCAGAATGAAACAAAGGTAGACGGACTATCAACATTCAGTCGTCATTTAAACATTATAAAAGAAGACACGTCATAATTCATTTCACCAAACAAACGCCAAGATTAAAAATAGTTGATTAATATACAACAATTTAAGGGCGTTGAGTAATTTAGCAGAACAATCGGGGGAGGAGGGGGGGGGGGGGGGGATGTTCCAACAAAGAAAAGAAAAAAACCTACCTATATTAACAAGCAAGCAAGCAAAAAACAAAACAAGTACAACTAATTGCCGAGCCTGAATGGGGGGGGGGGGGGGGGGGGGGCTCGGACCCATGGCCCCCTCCCCCTCCCCTCCCCTCCTTCGCTACGCCACTGATCTTCATGCGAGGGTTGTGAATGTTTTCTTCTAATTTTCGAAGTTCCTACTTCATATGATCTACTCGAATCAAGATGGCGTCCCACGAGGCTCTTCACAAGGAGAACATGACGCAGATACGTAACATCCGGAAAACAGTCGGAATCTACTTTTAGCAATCATTTAGCAAATGTTTAGCAAATTATAAAGGAACGTATGGCATTTTTAAAATGTCATGTTTTGAGTCAAGATGGTGCCCCAGGAGACCCATCGCAAGATGGCGAGTCCGACCGGAATATAGTCGGAATTTTTCACTTTTTTTTCTGAAACAAGGCAACGGTTTAGCAAAATCATATGCCATTGTAAATGTGATTGCTCGAATCTTCGTACGTATCAGTGATTTTACAAGTAGGGACTTTAAAGTTCACGTTATCCCTCGACAAACTCACTTCAAAAAATTGAAAACGGGAATAATTCTCCAGAGATATCGTTTAATCGATGAACTTTTTGTTCACAATTTTTGTTTCGTTCTAATGATGTTAAAGTTCGGGTTTCTCTAGAAAAAAGGGTTGGTTGTTTTTCGATTATAGAAGAATGGTTAGTCGTAATATTATCATGAAAATTTTCTAGTCGTTGAGGAACAAATAGTACATAATGCAATATCATAATACATTCGACATTATTCTCATTTGTATTTTTTTGTTCATTTACATAAAAATTTAAACCTAAAAACTGTCCCCGTGTGGTCGTTTGATTAATGCAATTGTATTCATTTAATTTAATGGATATTATTATGTTTCCGTTCTGTCCACAAATCGGATTATCACAATAATCTACACATACTTTCAGTCCAAAATAATAAACAAAAATGGGACGCACAGACGTGTAATTAATTTCACATTATGCCGAATCGGGATGACGCTGTAATTCATAATGAAACTAATAATTATGGAGAATTTGGAGAGAAGCAATAACTGTTATCCTCATAATCATTGATCATAGCTTTATTTCGTTTCCATGGAATGCCATTTCATTATTGATTGTTTTCTCATTCACTCGCGGGTCAATGCCCGGACTCTTGAATGAATGACGGACTCTCGAAGTCAATTCGCATTAATTGGACGAATACTAATAATAATAAAATACAAATAACAAAAAAGACGTGGGCGCGCGTATGGGTGATATCCATTCAACATGCTCAAGATAAAAGTGAAATTGCGAATATTAATTAAAGTTTGTAATTTGTGAGAGTGATTTATCCATAGATTGGTTGTGGTGCGTGGGCGGCCTTATTGAAGGGGCATTTTTACTATAAAGTACTATTATTATTATTATTATTTATTTATTATTATTATTATATTATTATTTATTTATTATTATTATTATTATTATTTTGTATTTATTTATTTATTTTTTTTTTGGGGGGGGGGGAGTGCACACATAGTTGTCAAATCATTTTTGGCCTGTGCTCCCAATCAACCCCACCCCCCCCCCCCCCCCCCCCCCCTCCCCCTGCTACCTTCACTGTTTACTTTATAGCCTACTGGAGGATACGTCTGTTTAACGCTGTATGTTTGCTTTGTTACTGGTTTTGGTATTGTGTTGTTAATCATTTGGGGCACGAACCCCCCCCCCCCCCCCCCCCCCCCCACGGTAGCTACGCCATTTCAGGAGATTGCCCACTTTCTTAGCTTACTACCGTCGATTCGCCTCTGTGTGCTTCCTGTTTAGATGAAATATGAACCATCGGTCGGTATTAAAATTCGCTTTTCACTTTCTTTCACAAAAGCTAGGCGCTTCTTCATTTCCAGATGAAATTGTATAATTGTTTCATTTATATAGTTCATTCAAGGAGGCCACCATTAGTGTATTGGATTATATCTTCGAAACATCAGTCGGTCCTGCCACAGTCATAATGATATATGACTGTGGCGGTTCCATATAGTTATTAGTATATAACTCTATGGGCGGTTCTCACCAATTACCTGTTGTCTCATTGTTATGTTTCTTCCCGCGTATTTGAATATTTTATTAATATAGGGAATCAATATGAAACAAAGATGGCGCCTTGCCAGACAAAAATTTGTCGTTTGCATGTGTTTTTCACTAGTGTAACAACTGTACACATTATACTTTGCTATAAATGAAGAGCTCAGTTCCAAAAGGCGCTAAATCCACTTTCCATACAAATTGAGTTAGCGATATCAGTACATTAATAAGCTACGTAACAATCTAGAATCCAAATTTTAGGACAAATTATTCAATAAAATTCAAAATAAGAGACGATCCATATTTGTATTCCCATATAGGCATACTGTGTACAAAGTTAGACAAAGAAACCTGCTTTACTCCAAAGTTGAAAAAGTGGATTCAGCGCCTTTTGGAATTATAGAAAATCGATTTTCTTGAGGGATACACCTGTACGTGAATAATTATGCCAAACGGTGTTATAAAATATCCACTATACTTGAATAAAAAAGTATTTGCGAATCTTCCTTGGGACTTTGCTGTTTTGATAATTCCACTTCTGACGCTTCGACACACATACTCTTGCATAATGTATTGTTGTTGGTAATACAAACCAAACACATTCATGTAAAGTATGCTTTCCTTTAACATGTTAACCATTCAGTATGGTATATATTGCCGCCGCTGGCGAGTTATTTTCACACAATTCAGTCAACAGGTCAAAATACGAGGCGACACGTGCCGTCGAATCATCAGTAGTTTGCTTGATTTATAAAGCCAAAACAACCTGACAGCATTGCTGAAATCTTCTTGAAACATCCAAACAAACTAAATCATAAAGAACTTTTTATAGTACATTAATACCGTACTTATGTTATTAATTCTAGTTTTATTTCTACTAACATGACTAATGAAATTATACAGCAAAATTATTATGTAGTCGTCCTCGTTGGTCATGCAACTATGGTATTGGACGTCCCATATACACTTATTCGCGTTGGCTTTTGGCATCTTCGTTGGGCACCCTGATCATGTTATTAATTTGAATTGGTAAGAGTCAATATTTTTTGTTTAATCACGGATCATTGAGTGTGCCTATACATGCGCAGACAATTTGTGTTATATAATCATATCGGCAGTAAAGACGAATATTGGGCATTTTAGGGGTTTACAAATAAAAGAAGTTTGTATATTATGTCCTTGCATGTCGGAGGTACATCCCATGACACGTAGTTCTGTTTCGACCTGTGGATTACTAAGTAAATTGATTCGAATCAATATATTTATGTTCAGTAGACAACTAATATACATATAAGTTAATTATTTGTTTTCCTTTCCTTGCGCGGATATCATGGTACTCATGGTAATTTGTGTAGACGAATAGAGGGGGGAAATCAATAATTCAATAATATCTGAAATTCGAACGGCGCGGGAAGGTTGTAATAAAAACAGGCAAGGTTCTCAGAAATTGACGGTCGTTGGGATTGTATTATCATCCTTGTCAAAGATTCAATGACAACAATACAATGTCATCCTGTCTTACAGCGTGTTCACGCACAAACAATTTTCATCCCGAAATCATAACTAAAGAATCATGACTAACGAAACGTCGTATAAAGAATCATGATTAACGAACGTACACAAAAACAAGATCCCAAAACAGCTGGCATTCAGCTGCACGAAACATCGTATAAGTGCGCAGTTTGCTACTGCGCAGTGTGCTGTCTTTTTTCTGTCTAAGCCACGCCCAGTTGTACGAGTGTCGTATAGCTATAGCGAATCATGATTAGCGAATCGACCGGGCGTTCACACACAAAACGAGCGTGATTCTAGTCAGCTCTCGTACGAAACGATGCTCAAACCCCCGTTTCGTTAATCATGATTCTTATACGACGTTTCGTTAGTGAGCGTTCAGACACACACTTTCCGACAATTTCCGTCGTATAGCTTAGTCAAGAGCTGACTAAAGAATCAGCTCCTGACTAGCTATACGATTAAATTTGTGTGTGTGAACACGGGGCATGTCAGCATATGAATAGCTAGTTCCAAAAGACGCTAAATCCACTTCCCATCAAAATTGAGTTAACGACACCAGTACAATAATAAGCTACGTAGCTACCTGGAAATCCACATTTTAGGACAAATTACTCAAAATCCAAATATGGAATATTTCATTTTCATCTTACCATAGGCGCATGTGTACAAAGTTGGACAAAGAAACCTACTTTTCTCCAAAGTTGAAAAAGTGGATTTAGCACCTTTTGGAATTAGGCTCTGGCATATTATATTCCTGAATATTTTTCGGATGTGTTTATGTTAATGAGACGTAATAGAGATGAGGTGTGATTTAGTTTACTAGAGATGAGGTGTGATTTAGGTTTGAGGTTTGGTTTGTTTCGAAGCTAGTCTGTATAGCCTAGTAAAGACATTAGGGAAAACGATTGCGCTAAATTAAATGTTTGACAGAACAGACTTAGATTAAGCATGAACGGTGTTGTAAAAGCAGCATTAAAATGTATGACATGACTCGGAAAGATAAATGTATTTAATTAAAGTTGTAACCTTTTTGGCTTGCCATTGGGTATGAAAACAATAAACTAATTTCCGTATTAACGCTCAGGTTTAATATCCTCGACATTAAGGTATTATAGCTGAGACAGTGTAAATAAGTGATGAGAAACATTTGATAACGAGATTTTAAATATTATAAAAGGCCGCCGAACTTAGCATAGTACATGTAATACTTAAATTTTAATTCAAAGTGCTTCTTGTTGTTAAATTGGTAGTGATAAGAGCAGTTTTCGTTTCTCCCTCGTGTGAAACATAACCAAACCGACCTATACATTGCTCCAAATAAAGCCATAATAATGGCATTATATAACTTCATTGCATGCATGCTGAATTCAGGGTACTCTTGCCAGAATTCGCCCCCCCCCCCCCCCCCCAGATATCGTCCACCACATGTTTGTCATACAATCAAAACCTGTATTGGGGACAATTAATACTTTCTTGTAATTTCATATTAACAGAAATGTATGAACTTGAAGATATGGAGGTGGACGAAAACGGACTAACAACAAGCAACTTTAGGCATATCAGGAATTGGGTGCTGCTTCATAAAGCTATTCAATTGCAACATAAAAATTAAGATATACAAAAAATACTCCACACGCATTGAAATTGTTTATCACAATGGATTGTAGATGTGTTTTTGTTTGCAACAAAAAAAATGTAATAACCTTTCCCTACCCCAGTGCGCGGTATCGCAGGACAATAATGTCCTAAAGGGTTAAGACATTAAACAATAAAGGCTACGTAAATGTTAGCATTCTTGCCCTTCAAAGTTGCAATTACATGATCTAGTTCGCACTATAACGCAAATATGAATAATATTTTTGTTCTCGTAGATTTCCGGTTTCTCCTATTATGGTATCGCCAAATATAAACGAAAGACGTGCATTTAAAGTTTATTTCCATTTTAATTTTGTTTTTTTACATAAATGGAAAGATAATCTAATAACAAGCGTCTTCTCAGGTCTAAAATCTTTGCCGTCAAATTTTCGCTGGCGTCAGTTTTAGATGATATTAAATATTTATTGCACGAACGAGCGAAGTCTTTGCAATGTATTCTTAATGCTTTAAATTGGATTTTTAAGCGAGGGTATGGCAGTTATATACAAATATACGTGCATTACGTACTCGAAATTGGAACACTTGAATGATTGTATGTGCATTGAACTATGGAAATCAAGGGTAATTGACTTTAAACGTTAGAAACTGGAGACAAGACGTGCCAATTATGTTTCATCCATCAGATTTGTGAAATATAAGAAGGTGACAATAACATTATATCCGACATGAACTCACTTTAGAAAGTCTCATTATCTCACTTTATAGTTCCTATATTTCGGAATGAATATCTATGCAATGTTTGAAATGGGAGGCATGACGTCAACGATATATTCCAGCGGCTCTACTTGGTTTAAATACAGATACGTGACATGTTTTTTATTTTTTATTTTGGGACAAACTTAATCATACTACTATTTGGTTCGTTATTATTGAGGACGCACCAACAATTATAATCATAATTATTTAGGGTAGAAACTATTCCATATAACAGTATCTCACACCAGGGCCCTGTTGCAGAAAGAGATGCAATCGATTATTGAGTTGCAATTAATTGCAAGTCAGATCATGTGACTAAAATGCGCAAATCGGATTGGTTCAAATGTGCATAATTTCCTGACATGCAATTAATTGCAACTTTATACAATGAATCGCAACTCATCGAATAGCATTATGTTGTTTTATTCCTAAAAACAGACACACGTATGAAGGAGAATCAACGTAATTCTGTTTTTCGTTTTTTATTTCTTCACGTACCATCTTTTATTCATCTTTTTCGCAATAAATTCAGACATATAAATACTCCATGATGATGATTGAATCGATTTAAAGTTTAACATGATCCACTTCTACCAAGGTCGGAATAAATAACTTTGGGAATCATTTCGTTTAGAATCCCTACAATCCTTTATGCCTATTTAAAATTAGTCCTAGATATCCGGTTTTAAATCCTCAGTGGATTTATCGGGAGAACATTAATATCGACAAGATTATGAATATTTACATTGTAATTTCTCCCGGAAATTCTCTTTCAAATGGGCGCTTGTTTGACTTACATTTTCTTAGACTAATAGAATATATTTAGGGAACATGTATTATCTAGGGACCAATCTTCAGCATGTATGATTATATCATTGGTAACATATTTTAAACGGGAAAGACATAATCGAAAGGATGGTTGCAGATAAAAGTCATGTATGTAGTCATTATCGGGTTTGTTCGAGTCTCTTTTTTTCTCAATCGAGACATAACCTAAAATGCCCAACGATGATAAATTGAATCGGGGAGATAAGTATATGGGATCAGGTTCAAGTGTAGTTTCAATACAGCTTGCATCCTTTGGGAATCACTAGGCATGTCAATAGACATCATCACGAATCTGCAGGCTTCGGATTCTAGGCTATAATATGTCAGATAATCGGTATAGCCAGGACTTGTGGGGTTAAAAATGACTATCGGGGATCGATGGGGCACGCAGCAGGCACTTGTACCCCGTAATCATGTGACTACATGGAAATACAGTCAAACCTGTGTATAGTGACCACCCAAGGGAAACAAGTAAAGTGGCCACTGTATGCAGGTGATCCCTATAGACTGGTTCCATAACATGGTTTTTATCTGTTAGGGGTCATTATTTCGTGCTGGCCAATATAGGCAGGTTGGCTGCTATAGACAGGTTGCCGCTAAGACAAGTTTGACTAGAATAACAAACAAACTAGATAAACATCTTGAAAGACGCCTTTGATTATGATGATTTGATCTGGGAGATAATATAATTTGGAATAATTGTTCAGGGCCGCATCATCAAATCCTTGATCCATTAATAATTGTGAATCACTGAACATTTGAATAGCCTATGCATCATCGCGAAATATGTATATATAAGCTTCGAATTCTAGCATGTCTATGTTGACATGCCGGATAATATAAGTGGTTGCGTTAATAAGGGGGAGGGGCATATCTAAGACACTTGCACCCCAAATCGAACATTTGACCAAAGTAATACAAATGGGATAAAGAACAATAATGAAAAGACATAATAAAATGCTCATCAAATCGATGAGATATCATGGGATCCACTTTTCTGGGCCGCATCAATATTTTAGCACTGTATAACGTTAATATTCGCTAAGCATACGTCAATCATACAGCCGCCCTGCGTTCCTTCGAATGTTAATGTCAATTGAATATAGGGTTACATGAATGATAATCGGTGGTGTAAATTATCTAAGAGGAATATATGGATCGACGGCTCTTGTTTACCTCTAATCGAACAACGAACATACACGGGAAATAAAGGGAGATCCAAACAACTCGAGATTCATACTCTATTATTTTATGATGATGATTAATATGATCTCGGAGATATCAGTTGGGATCCGCTGGCAGGGTGGGATCAATACAATCACCATTTGAGATTCGCTAACTACATGAACTATTCAAGTTGCCAGCCGCGTGCAAGCCTCGTTTCAGGTTTCGAGTTCTAGGCTACGCGCCAGATGGCCGGTGATGGAAGCTATCAGGGGAAGGGGGCATAATCAGTAGATGACATTATTTTGCACCATTATTAAAGGGATCTGATAACTTTGTTGACATGACTGTGCAAAAGGTGATGAATGGATGATAAAAATGTGCATTTTTGTGGGTTCACATCGATTAAAATTTGGATTTAACTTTAAGTTGGACCATTTGTAGCCTTGGAAAAAAACATGGTCAAATGCAAAACAAAACAAAAATACAAGTATTTGAGACTACCAACAAAAAACAACAATTTCTGGATAACGACAACTGATTTGATCAAACTATGTGCCTTTTCAAAAGAACTGTTTCAACCATTTGACAAAGAACTAACGGCTTTCCATAATAGCTAGGTCAAACTAAGAGCTAAGTTCAACTTTGAATCTTTGTGAAACACCCCCTGGACTCAACCCCCCCTGGACTCAACTCAACCCTGGACTCAACTCAACCCTGGACTCAACCCCCTGGACTCAACAACCCCTGCTCCCAATGCGTGGATTATGGCACCCCCATGGTTTATCGGACAGCGGTATGATGCGCCACGGCAAACGAGACTTCCGTTCCTATCTCAAGGGGGGAGACACGGTAGATCGTCACACTCGATTACGAAGCAACATCTGTTCAATAATATTAATAGACTGAGATAGGGGATGCTATACACCGCGGGTCGCAATTTTGAACTAGGCTCTAGTTTGCGTGTAATGCTTACCACTGGTACACTGATTCGTATACGGAACGTGACGTGCGCAAGATGGCACCTAGTCTAGTCTAGTTTAGACCCTTGCTTGCTGAACTTATTCCGTCACCCCGCACCCCAAATAATTATAGCGCCGCCACCGCGCGTCTGATTGAATAATCCGAGCTACTTTAAATAGGCTGATATTATAGGCATGATATGGAACGCGACGAAGCCCCACCCATCCCCTTTTCATGCCCCCCGAGCGGCTCTCCAAAGTACAAAATTAGTGATCCAGTTTAAAGGATCTAATTTAGTAAGATCAAACCAATATCAATTATTTGTTGCTGCACAATCGTCCAACAATTATGAGCAAAAGGAATGCACTTTTAAGAATGGTTACCAGAGATGCGGGCCTGAATAACATGATATAATAGGTCAGTCAGTGGTCAGTACTTATTTATTCCTGTTCTAGATTTACCCCTTTTCTTTTTCTTTATTATTGAACTGTTTTATAGGTTAGATAAAGTCGTATAACCGCGTCCCGCTTAATTATTTTCTGACATCGGATCCCTGTAGCCACTGGTGGCCGTGCCGTCCGGGGACGCGCACCAATGATTGATGCCCCCCGACAGAGCTTTCTGCGGGTTAGGTGTCGTGATATCAAACCAATTGCACCATTGCGCGGATTTTAAAAGCACATCAACGTGAACTATATTAATTATGAAAGGTCTCGATGTTTCTTGTACGTTCCCTTTTATATGACTTCCATTCGACATTGATTTCTATTCGACTTTTTTGCATCTCAGGAGCATTAATACGATATATCGAGTCCAAATGTTAAATGCAATATCTTTGCGTTGCTATTAATCCTGCTAAGAATTACTCACCTTTCATGCCTTTAGAAGAAACAACATGTTCAGAGTTGTCATATATCTTTTTGGAAAATGTATCTTTCTTTTCAATTCTGGCATATACTGAATGTCTGTCCATATTTTGTCCACCTTTTTCATGATCATGATAATGATCGGTTGATTCTAGATAATTCTTCTTAAATTCTTGATACGCCACTGGTTCCACGGAGAAAAATGTTTCTGAGTGACTACCTTATAACTTATATGACACGGCCTCGAGTGTAAATAGCAAGGACGACTGGAAAGGAGGGCGACTATATCACACGAGCGGCGGCAGTGGCCTATCGTATGAACAATTATACTATTCTGCAACCAGCTGTTTCTAGCATTCAGACATGCAGCCTTGCCTAAAGGTTATACACATTATATGCCTATATAGGTGATTTCCATTCTTATTTGATCACTCATCTCATGGTCTTTAAGTCGTCTCATGATTCAAATTACTCTTGATGATTTGGAAGCCGAAACCCACGCAACTCAACAACATTTCACGGAAAGCTTATCATGATGAAAAGTCAATAACATTAGACGTTATTTGCCCCACGAGTTGGATTTTAAAACTTGACGTGAAATGTTAAAAGAAAAGCGCTTCCATGCAATGATTCGATCACTCTATAAAGACCCCACTCTCGAAATATAATCACTTAATTAGTAAATGGATACCCCGAGGTTTAGATAATAAGCTACTGATATTCGCTCTCACGGACACGCAAGTAGGTTAAGGATATATATATAAACCTAATGAACGTCGCGAAATAAACAATGTTCCAAGGGATATATTCTCTTCATAAAAAAGAAGTTCAATGTAAATACCTTTTTATTGTCAAGATTGCCGGAAAAGTTTATTTGCAGCACTGAAAGTCTGCGCATAAGAACACAGTAGTGTCTATTCAGCATAAGAATAGTATCCATTATAAGCAGATAACTCTTGCAATTATTTGGTGTTTTAATTTCAAATCTAAAGCGTAAGAGAAAGTAAATTTGTGCGGATTTCAACCAGTTATGACTGGCATCTTATCTTCATACAAACATATAAAGAAACTGACCAGAAATATATTGTGATTAAAAGAAGGCAAAGAAAATGGGATTCCAACGGGATTCGAACCCGAGACCTCGAAATTGCTAGACTGTTGCTCTTCCGACTGAGCTATAGAAAACCCTAGACGGTGCTCGTCCCTGAAACCCCTTAATTCTCATTGCCTGAATGGTCAGAAGCTATTATGAACCTGACATAAACCCGAAGGATACAAATCAACTTGGGGATATATGCGAGGGATCACCGAAGCGATACAGCTTTTTGTACCGTACACATGGGATGGAGTGAGACGAAGACACCCCTAATATGCAATATATATACCGTTTAATATTATTTACTGCTAATTTTTGTATACAATGTACACACTTTCTCTTCTGCCATGTTTGCAACGGTTAATCTTGAGCTGGAAAAGTTAACAATCCATTTTCGATTAGACTGGTCTTTTATCTCATCTCTCTCCTTTGTTCACTCAGTTCACATAATCATTCATTTTTATTTTTTTACGATACTTTTTTACGATATACATCTGCACTATTTCCTTTATACGGGAGGAACGGAAGGAATACAGACTGATTAGCGCTCCTCAAGGACGTCGAGACGGACATCGACAACGCCGAGAACGACTCAAACGTTCTTACCTGGAACTGCTCACATAATTTTTCATTTTGATTTTATACCTGCATTTCGTCTATGTTTACTCTTTGGTACAGGCCCTGGAACGGCAGGAAGACAGCCTGATCAGCGCTCTGGAGAAGGTCCTCAAGGACGAGACGGACATCGACAACGCCGAGAACGACCAGGACCCGACCCTGTCTGGCAAAGAGCTCGAGGTCCTTCTGTCCATCCTGCGAGAGGAGGTCGAGGACAATGGGAACACCTACTACCCTCCGCTCTCCAGGAAGTCTTCGGGATTCCTTCCACATAGGTAAGATATAACCGATATGATAAAAGGGACAAATAGGATTTCTGTTCTCAAATGGGAAGTAGTATTGCCATATGAAGAGATTATAGCTTAATAGTGGTTAGAGCACTGATCTTTCAATCCGGAGGTCTCGGTCAGCGGGAAGACGTATTACCCTCCGCTCACCAGAAAGTCTTCGGGATTCCTTCCACACATATCAAGAAAGGAAACGTTCAACATGGTGTATCACAGTCATATTAATTACCATTGAATACAAATTCCCACAAATAAAATTCATATGTAAAGCTGCCATCCCTATGAAAAATTACACGGGTTTCTGTCTTCTTATTTGGGAAGTTTCGCCATTACAAGTCAGAGCTTTTAGCTTAGTGGTTAGAGCACAATGGAAATTATGTACTACCCTAAATGTGTTTTCCCTCGGTAATGTATTTAGTTCCTAACATACACAACACGTGCTTATGTTCGTTTATATAACTAAGAGCTTCACGTGACATAGGAACAGCCAATGTTACTTGAAGAATTTCAACGAGATTCCCGAAATCAAATGAGAGCTTCAACGGCAGGATAGTATCCCACCCCGTCAAGCGAGTCTTCAGTAAAGTTGTTGTCTGTTTTGGTAAACTTTCTAAACCTTTACAAAATGTGTTTGGTATGTGTTTGATTATTTTACCGATAGATTCACGTTGCAGATGAAAGGGGGGGGGGGGGGGGCTTGTTCGATCCAAAGTACAATGTATACGAGTTCCCTTTAATTACTACTATTGTGTCCGTTTGATTACTTTACCAATAGATTCACGTGGCAGAGGAAGCGGGAAGGTTTCTTCGGGAATACCATGGAGCCATTATCGTCGGGATTCTTGAAGGGGAAGGAGAACTTCATCCGCAGGAGTATACTTTCTTGATACAACAATCCACATGATATATGTTGCCTTTGATTGCTATTATAATACACTATGTGTCTGTTTGATTACTGTACCGATAGGTTTACGTGGCAGAGGAAACGGGAAGGGTTATTGGGGAATTCCATGGAGCCACTCTCGTCGGGATTCTTGAAGGGGAAGGAGAACTTCAACCGCAGAAGTATACTTTCTTGATACGACAATCCACATTATATATGTTGCCTTTGATTGCTATTATCTTACACCATGTGTCCGTTTGATTACTTTACCGATAGATTCACGTGGCAGAGGAAACGGGAAGGTTTCTTCGGAAATTCCATGGAGCCGCTTTCGTCGGGATTCTTTCCTTCCAAGAAGCAATTCCACGTAGGAGGTGAGTGTGCTCTCGTTGGTCGGGTTGGTCTTTCTTCTATATATTTCTCAATAAATGTATATGAACGCCATATTCAATATCCCTCCACAATTAAAAATAAGTAATGGGGTTAAAAGTATATATATATATACTTCGGCTATACTTGCTTTAATAGTTGTTGAGGTAAACCTTGTTATCGTAAGGAATTGCATTATTTACATATTAAAGGCATAATCATGTTTCACCCACTTAGGGACTAAGTAACATTGTCCAAATCCTCAAAACTTACTTGGAACTCTAGTGGTTCTTTCATTCATTGTCATATTCATATTAACAATAAAAGCACGTGACAGGTTTCGGTTTTTCAAATTTCCATTTCGTTCAAAGATATTTACGATTAAAAGTATTAATTTCAGATGTTAAACTGTCTACGGGATAATTTAAGCCGTGTTCAAAGTAAGTGCAATGAATAGTGAATATCACTTTGCATTTTTGCTCATTTCTCGGCCAAAAAAACATCAATTGAAGGAACTACAGCGTCTAGATGGCCTAATTTTCACAATTTGGCTCTCTATATGTAATTTTTCCCGAAGAAAAAGAATTTGGCAGTAATTTCTCATGAAATCAATAAATTTTGGGGTAATTAGTAAATATCTAATTGTCCTGGGAACGCCCCTTTTAAATCGCCAAAATGTGACGTCATCTAAAGAACGGACTAATGAACTCAATTATGTAGATGATGCGTCATGACGTAAGCCATTGAATTGTCAATCACATGTCGTTCACGCTGCCGATTCCGGACCCTAAATGTGGGTGAGGCGTAAACTGGCTGCTAAGTGAGATTTGGCATCAGAAAACTAGCCTTAAATCACTACTGTGTTTATTTTCATGGATTTTTTTCGGCAGACCTATGTTTCAAGTCATCAACTATGGAATAAGTGTCAAAGTACGTTGTATTCTTTAGGTCCTTTAACGTGAAATTATCACACATTACTTGTGGACATATCAAATCACACCGAAACACATTTTATTAACGCTCATTACTGTTTGCACTTGTCAACAAAGTTAATAGATCCATTTAACGTGTTCATTATATATAATTTCTCCTTCAGCAATGGACCCTCTGTCGTCCGGTTTCTTTGACAAGAAGGGGTTCAACAACGGAGCGATGGATCCTTTATCGTCGGGATTCGTAAAGAAGGGGTTTAACAACGGAGCGATGGATCCGCTATCATCTGGCTTCGTAAAGAAGGGATTCAACAACGGAGCGATGGATCCCCTTAGTTCAGGATTCGTTAAGAAGGGGTTTAACAACGGAGCGATGGATCCGCTATCATCAGGCTTCGTAAAGAAAGGGTTTA
The DNA here is from genome assembly GCA_037951105.1 of Echinarachnius parma. NCBI lineage: Eukaryota > Metazoa > Echinodermata > Echinoidea > Clypeasteroida > Echinarachniidae > Echinarachnius > Echinarachnius parma. Next base: position 28,360 of record JBAMJV010009689.1, read on the forward strand.
ACAACGGAGCGATGGATCCGCTATCATCTGGCTTCGTAAAGAAGGGATTCAACAACGGAGCGATGGATCCCCTTAGTTCAGGATTCGTTAAGAAGGGATTCAACAACGGAGCGATGGATCCCCTTAGTTCGGGATTCGTAAAGAAGGGATTCAACAACGGAGCGATGGATCCCCTTAGTTCGGGATTCGTAAAGAAGGGATTCAACAACGGAGCGATGGATCCGCTATCATCGGGATTCGTAAAGAAGGGGTTCAACAACGGAGCAATGGATCCATTGTCTTCGGGATTCGTAAAGAAGGGGTTCAACAACGGAGCGATGGATCCCCTTAGTTCGGGATTCGTAAAGAAGGGATTCAACAACGGAGCGATGGATCCGCTATCATCGGGGTTCGTAAAGAAGGGGTTCAACAACGGAGCAATGGATCCATTGTCTTCGGGATTCGTAAAGAAGGGGTTCAACAACGGAGCGATGGATCCCCTTAGTTCGGGTTTCGTAAAGAAGGGATTCAACAACGGAGCGATGGATCCGCTATCATCGGGATTTGTCAAGAAGGGGTTCAACAACGGAGCGATGGATCCGCTATCATCAGGATTCGTAAAGAAGGGATTTAATAACGGAGCAATGGATCCCCTTAGTTCGGGATTCGTGAAGAAGGCTTTCAACAATGGCGCGATGGATCCGCTAAGCTCTGGATTCGTCAAGAAGGGATTCCACGAAGGAGCCATGGATCCGTTAAATTCCGGATTCTTCAAAAAGGGCTTCCACAACGATGCCCTTGACCCTCTACAGTCAGGCTTTCTTAAGGACTGAACAAAACATCCACGCTTTAATTTGAAATGAACTTATACATGATACCTTGTTTTTATCAACGACTCTAATCTGAGCTTATCGTTTAGATATACAGTCATTGCTAATTGTTAGGTCTATGACGTAAACGGTTTCTTCTCTCTTTTATGTCACACTCTTCCTTTTTCCGACCTTCTCCATGTACCTCCTTTTGTTCCCCACCTCCTCTTTCTTTTTCTTTATCTTCTTTTGGCCCCTTACTTTCTTAACTTCTTATTTTGACAAAATGTGTCACATTCAACCATGGTAACGATTGAAGACCGACGCATTATAATGCAAAGTATCTTTACAGAAATCCGTCGAAAAACATTGTTATTTGGCAGCTAAAAGTAATATCATATTTCGGAAGACTTTAATTAATAATGTTCCATTTCGTTTTGGTTTTGAATAGTTATTTCGATATACTGCACTGTATTCATCTGTTACAAAAGCGTAATTGGATCTTGATGTGGTAGTTATTAGAATCACAGTCATGCATAACTATGCCAGTAAACAAAATGTAAGCAAACTCGAATTTAATATTATGATTCAATAATGAAGCCAGTAAATTATAGTCGTGTGGATAAATATAATAACTATTGTAAATACATTGATTTTGATTGCAAATCTCATTGATGCTTCCTTAGGCGCTAATGAATACATATATGTTAATGACTCGTTAATCTTAGGTGGGCGATTGCTTGAGAATGTCAACGCCACTTTAAATTGTATGTAAATGAGGTCCGTCGGTGTGTATAGGGGGCGCTATTTAAACAAAGCTCACACACACACACACTGGTAGGCGCCATTAAACGCACGCCACACGCTCTGTATATAGCTTGCATAGACTACAGTTGATTGAGTGCCACGCTTGTAAACGCACGTACCCGTCTGCATGGTTGCAAAGGCACCAGGCTATCAAGTGAGTATCAAGAGTACCTTTAATTATACAGAGAGTTGCGACTACTGTGGTCTTGATAGTGTAAAAAAAAAAAAAATGGCGTCAGATCGTACTATGTGCTTGTGGTGCAAACATGCGTGGCGGTGCCCAAACGTACAAGTCAGAGTTCCGTTATACAGTATCTGGAAGTACTAGAATGTGGCTGATTGAATTCAATTCATACAGAGTTTAGCAAGAACCTACCTACCTGTTGCCATTATGATTGCGCTTGCTTTTTCCTTTCAATTCTGGACCCTCTTTGTCGCTCGCTCACTGTGTATTAAAGGGACTCTGTAGATAATAAGGCGCCATCTTTGTCCGACAAAGGAGACTCTTTAACCGTGAATGTGTGACAGCCCATAGAGCTAATTGAAATCATAATAGCGTTGTCGATGATTGCTGAAAGGGGGTGGATTACAAGTTGTGCACCTTGATTTGAATCGATGTAGATTACGGATGTTACTTCTTATCTCATATTCACATCGGAACCCATGATTGTACTGATCATTACAAAGCATTATGAGTGATGATAAATTGTCCTTACCCCCTCCTTATACCAAGTTTTTTTCTCCATAATTGATGTCACATAAGTACGTAATAATATAGGTTTTCCCGTCCATTTTAACGCCTTTTTTCATTCAATTTTATGAATTTGTACTTCCAATTTCGTCTCGAGAAGTCGAGAATGTGCCAATGCTAACTTCAATTTCGTCTATTGTCGACCAATTTCACAAAAAAGTCCATTCAATTTAGTAATTCGTCACGCATTTTCGTCGAATACAATATTCAAATTCGTCAGTCACAGTTGCTAAACACATCTGTGACTGATTTGATTGCACTGGACGATAATGTGTGACAAATGACTAAATTTAATATAATTTTTGTGAAATTGGTTGGCTTCTCGGGACGAAATTGAAGTACAAATTTATAAAAAATTGAATGAAAAAAGTGTTGAAATGGTCGGGAAACCCTATATTACAGAACATATCGTAATAAATCACAACCGCAGATTGTGTTTGTAAAAAATGCATTCATAATTACAGTTCCCACAATTACAGCTCGTAATTATTCATAGCTGCAGATCACGTTTATCACCAGTTAATTCATAATAATACAGATCACATTCGTAATAAATCGTAATTCATAATTACGGATAATTTTCGTAACATATTAATTCATAATTATAGAGCGCATTCGTAATCAATCTGGATTTCAAAGCCCAAGTTAGGCGCTATTTCGTCAGGCAATAAAGAAACAATTATTATATTTATGAAATTATGATACAGAGCACTGGCAAAGCTGAGGGCTTAATAGGGGCAGGACGGGAGTTATTTCTCCAATCAAACATTTTGTTTTATTATTCGTACCTCAATTGCATCCAGTTAAAGAGATAAGTGAAATTTACATGCTATTTATATTTGTTTATTTGTATTTTTTTCCTCCGAGCGTTATTTGACAGATACAGATGATTGCAGAGTTTTATTTTTCTTCTATTCTTGAATTATTATATATGTGTGTGCGTGGTTAACTAATATTTAATATAATGATCTGGACAAAATGTTAACCTAATTATGTTTTGTCTTCTTCAAATTACAGTTATTAGACCGGTAGTCTAATTAAATGGTCTGCTGATATGATATATGCAGTAGAAAGCAACACTCAAAGGTATTCGCTGAATCCTAAAACGCCAAGAGAGGGAGAATAAGATTTCTTCTATCAGAAAATTTAATTTCCCGCCATTTCTCAAAAAATGCATTCTATGATTCTAATAAACATAATCAAGGCACACTTTTACCAGGGATATATCCCTGCTTTTACCGTATCGAATTATGTGGTGTGTGTAAACTAATAATGATTATGATGTCGATCGTGTTAACTCGCCACATACCAGATTTCGTACACGGTTATCTCTAGTGAGATGACGTTTATATGGGGATGGTACTATACATTTGATCGAATGGCACTGTGAGTGTTAAATTAGATAATATGAAAATGGTTCTTCGAGATGGTGGACAACTAACAATATGTATGTATTATATCAAGTTACTGAAAGTATATATACATATATATATACAACTATATATATAAATATAATTATATCAATAAATAAATCTAACTGTGAAGATTACTTCTTAATTTCAATGACTCTGAATATCCGTTCTTTATTCTTGTGTTTGTGTGTGTGTTTGTTTTGGTGGTAATGTTTGTAATGACTGTACACACAATGTGATACAGAAATAGACATATTTCAATTACAAACGAACGGTCTAAGGGGCATTATATGACTTATTTAGAATTCGTCTAACTATAAAACAAACATATAAACAATAATACAAAAGAACATAACTCAATACATTGTTTCGATAGAGTGCATATTACAATTACATTATCATTATTCTATCCAAATAATATGAAGCAATTTCTACAAAATACTGATATTTGATTAAAAACAAAACAAATTATTATAATAGCGGACCAGATTTGCCACCTTTGAAATATATGAGGGATTACCATTAAAATAACTATCATTAAAGGAACTAACGAATACAACGTATTTATTACTTATTCTATAGTTGATGACTTGTAAACTAGGTCTGCCAAAAAAAGCTCCATGAAAATAAACACAGTAGTGATTTTAGACTAATTTTCTGATGCCAAATCTCACTTAGCAGCCAGTTTACGCGCCCCACCCACATTTAGGGTCCAGAATCGGCAGCGTGATTGACATGTGATTGACAATTCATTGGCTTACGTCATCTACATAATTTAGTTCGTTAGTCCGTTCTTTAGATGACGTCACATTTTGGCGATTTAAAAGGGGCGTTCCCAGGACAATTATATATTTACTAATTAGCCCAAAATTAATTGATTTCATGGGAAATGACTACCAAATTATTTTTCTTGAGGAAAAATTACGTATAGAGAGCCTAATTGTGAAAATTAGGCCATCTAGACGCTGTAGTTCCTTTAAAGGGATCTAGTAACTCTGTTGACATGCGAAATGTGATGAATGGTTGATAACATAATTATGTGTGTTTGTGGTTTGATATGTCCACTGACTGATGTGTGAACATTTTACACTTAAATTTTATATTGCCGAATAAAGAGCGAAAATGCAAAGCGATATTTGCGAACTAATTGCAAATGTTGCACTTACTTTGTTTACAGCTATAACTTTCCAGTGGATAATAAACAATCTGAACATTTCAATTATAAATATTTTGTTAACGACAGGGAAATTCAAAAAACCGAAATCGGTTACATCGGTTGGTAATACGAATAAAATATATAAGAGAACCACTAGAGTCCTAAGAATGTTGTAGATTTGGACAATGTTACTAGATCTCTTAGGCATCGATATCAATAACAATAATCACTATCGCCACTTCATCATCATCAGAATATAGTCACCACCGACCATTGTATTCGTTATCAGCAATATCCTAAACATTATTACCATCTCAATAACACATTAATCGCTAACGCCATTTCAGGTGGTACCCAGGAAATTTCAGAGTGTTTTAGCTTCATTAAGTAGCGTAGTTGGGGTGTGTTTGAATATCTAAAACAGTATTTTTTCGCCAAACACCCCCCTCGGTACGCCAATGAAGTGGAGGCGAACCAGTGCGTGTATTAGGTATGGGTAATTTGTTACCATGAGTACCGATTGGGCCTGGGGTCTGTTGTCAACATTACATGTATAATCATCCGAGCGATTTTTCATGTAACAACACAAGGACAAATTTAAAGGGATGGTACAGTTTAAGTGAAACTGAATGTTAGTAACCAAAACTTGCAACATATTATAACACACAATTAATTATAATTCCACCATGCCCGAAAAGTAGAAAAAGCAGCAGTTAAAACACAAGACGGCGCTCTATAAAAACACATTGGTTTCAACCATTTTTTAATAAAAACAAATTAAATGTGATGTTTGGTTAAAATAATTATTCAATAGAGAGATCATTAACAACCATTTAAAAACCTCTTTGGTATAATTCTAAAAAGTGTAGACGTTATATAGATTTTTTTCTCAAATTGTTCAATAAATGTGCGTCCAACATTTATTCCCATCGGATATATGTATTGATATTTCAGCTTTTCCTGAACCAATTTTAATCAAATAAAGTTTGTATTATCTTTGAAATTACGTGCTCTTCCTAATATTACTCTTAGTTTTCCACTATCCGAGATATTAATGATTTCTTGAAGCGTCCTCTAAACCAAAAGTGTACTATCAATTAAAATGCAGAAGAAAAAAAAAACAATCATTATGTGAGATAATTGTTTCCCCATTTTAGATGATTATTGTGTTCGAATTTTGTTGAGATACGTTTCTTCTCCCGAATAATTGGGCCTTTTTTCTTAAAATCCCCACTTCCCCCCCCCCCAAACAAACAAAAAATCACCACCTCGCACGCCTACAGTGGAAAACGGAGCACGACCCGAGCATGAACTTACGTACGTGACAAGTACATTGATTAGTAGAAATCGATCGAATGTTCATGCCCCAATAATATGAATTGTATCGTGTCTATCAATAAGTAATTAATTACTATATCTATGAATGCCTTACGTCGGCAACCATTAGTTCATCAAAGGTAGAATAGAAACGATCAATTATCACGCCCCATTAAATGATATTAAACAATATATTGAATCGTGACTATCAATAATATATTAATTAAAAATCCTGTGCATTAATTTGTATAATTGTATAATTATACAACAAAATATAACGCATGCACGTGTTTTTTGCCGTAAGCCCGCCGTGTGCTTGTGAGTATGTATGTGTGTGTGCGTGTGTGTGTGTGTGTATGTGTGTGTGTGCGTGTGTGTGTGTGTGTGTGTGTGTGTGTGTGTGTGTGTGTGTGTCTGTAGATACGTTCACGTGTTAATTTATAAGTTGTGTATGTATGTATGTATGTATGTATGTGTGATACAAGGAGGGTGTGTCCCTTTACTTTAAAACCACATGAATCCAACTATGAAAACAAATGTAACGCAAATTATTGTAAAGAAATCATGACCTTGGCGATTGTTTGTCTTTCTTGATTAGTTTATTATTTTAAAATTTATTTCAGCAAACATGTAATGACAAAGAATTCACCCCTCAGTATAGCATTTCAAATCTCTCGGAGGGGACATTCCGTGATGTTCCCTCCACAGTTATTTAACATCTGTATGATATACAAATATACAATGGAATTGCAGTTCAGGGAAGAACGGCTCTTTATGGAAGTGGTACTACATGTACAGTACATCGTAAAAGAAAACTTTGTTCAAACAGTGTTAGTCATGTTAATGTTGGGTTTTTTTTCAAGATGGCGCTCTTTCACTTGTTACAGATTTGACATTGAACGCATCCTATCTTGGTGTTGAGCCGGAAGACAAAGTGATATGGGGGCGTCTAATTTTGTATTAATGAACCTGATCTCTAAGTTAGACTTTCAAAATATATGGAAACCGTAAGGTCCTACGTAAAATTGATACAATTGAACAAATTATAACATTTTGGTAAAATTGTTTACATTTTCTATTATCAAAGATATTGTTTTATTCCTGTTGTAATATTTCATAAAACGCCTCAATACTAATACTTGTTTGTAGATTTTGATTCCTCCAAGACTTCAAATGGCCAACTATAATTCTAAGTCCAACTCATAGAATATAAATAAGTTCAATTTAAAATCTTGGTAAAACACCCCTTGCAAACTATATTATCCGCTTCCTCTATATAGAATGTCATATCTGCCTTCTGCCCCCCCCCCCCCCCCTATCACATACATTATGGTTTCCCAACTCTATAGAAGTATTGCAAAAAGAAACAAGAGCTCCAGATCTGTAACTCTCCAACATATAATGCCCCTCTCGCAAATAAGTATGTAACAGGCGCTGCATCGTCGTCCTATCCAACTAAAAACGAGTGCACAGATAGGCGCCCTTTTAAAATGCACGCCACACGCTCTATATTGCTACCAAAATGTGTACGGCCGAAAAACTTTTTAGCAAACGGTTAAACTCGAGTAAACTACTCGCCTCTAAATGAGAAATTCTCACAGTTGATTAACTTCGCTATGAACTAGCATAAATAGGTTTTCCCGCTTAATTTGATACCTTGTTTTCAATCGAATTCATTGAGGGTCCTTCGAACTCACACATAACTGCACAGACGTCGGCGTCGGTCTTTCAAAACTAGAATAAGTCCCGGAATAAGTGCAATCGAATTCGTTTGGAACATTCGATTTCATTTTTGGGAAATCAGTTTACAAATTGTGTAATTTGTCTATAAACTAGTCTATATACTAGTTTTGTTAACAATCCAAAAGAAATGTTCGTTGTATAAATTACTACACTAATGTTGCACATTGTTCTTCAAACGTTCCCGCGGCCTTTCCACGAGAAGTTCTCATCGTTCATTAGCCTGGCCAGATCTTGGTTGAAGGGCCGATAGAAGGCTTCCAAAAGCCGCCGAGTTTCGGGGAGCATCCCGCCGAGGGCCTGGTCCGATTCATCGCGCTGATTCTCCCTTGAAGAATGAACAATATCATCTAAACCAGGTGGCGGTAATGGTTCTATAGTAAAACAATAATTAAACAAAATATGGATCATCATTATAAAAGAGCTCTGATATCAACAGTTTTAATTTGACAGTGTTATTTTACTTGTCCAAGCTCTTGTCATAATTTGTATTTGTGTATACCATATTAATAATCATGCAAACCTATACATGTATTATAGTGAGGATCCACAGTTTAAGGCTACAATATCCATTACTTATAATGTTTGAATATTAACAATCTTAAAAAAATGTTGTTCTTAAATGGTGGTGCGATATCATACCTAGTTGTAGAAAGTCAAATAGTTTGCTCAGTTCCAGTGACGGGTTCTCGACCAAAGAAACATCGCAATTCATTTTACGTTAAACGTATCATAAAACAGACAGAAAATGTTGGTGTGAAATCATACCTAGATGTAGAAACTCGAATATTTTGCTCAGTTCCACTGACGGGTTTTCGGCCCAGCTCTCCGTTCGCAGGATGTGGATCTGATCACGTGGGAACCGTTTTAACCAATCACGGATGAACAGGGAGTACATCCCGACTGTGACTCTCTGTATATGACATGGAAAGACGCAACTTAGTATGAATACAAAATAATAATGGTATTTTTAGGTATTTTTATTCAACAAAATGTCACATTCACAGCTACAAGCTGAATTGCAGTGTCATTTGCAACAATATTTACAAACATGGAAATAACTAACGATATGAATACTAACGAAAGACAGTAAATTATATTATTATTTTGTATATCGATTATATTCAAAATACAACAATAGATAAATATAACTTACAAATAAGCTGCAAGTTAAACAAAAAAAGGACTATCGCAGTGTAAACTGCTTAATTTGGTGCAAAACTTTTCATCAACCCTTAACATGTTAATGAAGTGAAATAAAAGACACTAAATCATGTTGATGAAGGAGTTTCGCTCAATATACTAGTTCTAAAATATCGGCAGATCTGACACGGATCCGGAATTCCCACAAAAGAGATTGGAAACGGAAGGAGAAACGGTCCAGTGGGATTAGGCGATTACAATAATGTACAAGCTGTTTATATCGTTAATAATATCGCTAATGATATTCGTTTGTCTCGCAATGTAAGGTCAACAAGGAATCTAAAAAGATCACGACGTTTCGTGCGCCACTGCAACACTTCGTCAGGTGAAGTGTTGCAGCGGCGCACGAAACGTCGTGATCTTTTTAGATTTCTTGTTGACCTTACATTGCGAGACAAACGAATATCATTAGCGATATTATTAACGATACTATTTCCGCAATGAGTATTACATAATTCAGTATTAAGCTGTTTATAATTACAACATTTCTTACTATGTCTAAGGGGAAATTCACGCAGACGCCCAAGAAGTGTCGCTCCATGCACGCGCTGAAATCCCGCAGCGACTGCAGCAGACGACGGTGGAAATCCCACGGCGATTTCACTTCCCGCCACTCGCCGTCGAACGCCATGTAGTCGGAGTACAGCCGTTCCGTGGGGTCGCGCACGATGACGATTGCGCGCGCGTCGGGAAGCACCGCGCGCAACACGTCCACGTGGGTTAGCCTCAGGGGCTCGTTGAGGGCGCCGAACTTGCCGAGGGAATATTTGTTGTCCCAGAGGGTGCTTGCTGACGCATCAACTGTGGAAGCAAGTATAAAGTTTGGTCAATCTTGGGCTCAGCACAAGACAAACGTAGGAAGAAGAACAAAATAACATATCGCAAACCAGTCGGCTCACTTTAGTTGTGTGCGATGGCCACATTGCAGTATTGGGTAGAATTAACAAAGGAGGTTTATGTAAACCATGGTTTAAACCATGGTCTACATCTATTTAGTGCTGTTTGTATAAAATTATACAACACAAAAACGAAAATAACATTTTGCCAATTTCTCATGATACGGCAGTTGGTGATTGCTAACCAGCAGCACCTAAAATAAAATTCACCATCTGAAAACACAACGCGTAGATTCAATTGTTGTTGAAAGTAAACCAATGGTTAAAACCATGGTGTAGCCTACATACAAATCCTTTGTGAATTCAAGCCAAGTTGTTTATTACTAAATCTTCAGTTTGTTGAATAGATTATTTTCAATAATCATACTTTTGTTTCGTTCGTAACGATTAAAAAAAGGAACATGTATTTCAGACATGCATTTATTGAACATTATTTTACGAAAAAGTAAATAGCCTAAACGATGGAATATGCAAGAACATCTAATACACAATCCATGGTCTTACAAATAATTATACAGTGTAAAACGTATCTTGAAAAATAATTAGATAATAATTGTTAATGTCATCATTATTTACAGAGTTGCATTCACTTACGTGTAATCAGTTGTTTATTTCCCGATTTCGACATCTCATCTACCAACCGTTGTTGATGATCCAAGTAATGGAGGACGCTTGTTCCTAAAACATAATACGTAAACAGAAAATAAAATTAATTCATTATTAATACCGTATTAATTTCATATTCTACATTATCTCAAAATTGTGTTAAATGTTGAAAGTTAAAGAACTGTAAAACCTTCAACAACGTCATAACAATTACTCATGATGAAAGTAAAGAGGAAAATGTAATTTCAGTTTTAGTCCTTCATAAATAGATGGAAAAAATATAGAAAACAAGCGTATACTGATTTGACAAATCACACACCAATTTCATTCTCCTGTTATCATAAGCCAAACAACACGGAACAAGAGAAATATGAAAGCTTCAAGTGATTTTCGTTGAATTTGACAAAGTTTTTTGTACAGTATAACTTTAAAATAACAAAAATTAGATTATAGAGTAAATAAACAGAACAATAAATACATACATAATGTTTGAACCATACCTGTTCCCGTTTAATACGAATACGTTTATATTATTACGCTAACACATTCTTAGAAGTTAGACTAGCGGAAGTTATTATTTTGTCCTCGAATCGTTGCAAAATAATTGTAATTTGTATTAGTTGTCTGATCATTACGTGAGAAAGTTGTGCGGGTCCACCAGTGTGGCTCCTTGGACGTCTCCACGATGCCCGGATGTTGCACGACTTTCTTGAACAGGTCGGTGGTGGCGCACTTCGGGAATCCGGCGAGGAAGAGATTGGGTAGGCAGACGAGTTTCGAAGGGTCGGAATCCGATTCGCCAAATGGTAGGTGGAAGCAGGGGCTGCGATATTCGGGAATAAAGTCGTGTGGAATGATACGGAAAATCTGTGAAAGGAAAACAATAAAACGATTAAAATGTAGTGCTTTACTTTTAAAACATGTTCCAAATTAAATATTAGCCGCGATATATATGCGGCAAGAATTTTGAGGGAATAATGTGAAAAATCTATGAAAAGACGGACAGAGAAGAAAAATACGAACAATTATCATAATAATGATTTATAGCCATTGGGTAGTGGCACACTTTGTAATTCCGGTGAGGAATGGGTTGGGTCAAAATAATCTTGGAAGGTTCATTGACCGATTCAGCAAGGGTTCGGACAAAACAGTCTGACAGGGTTTGTGATATGAATGAAATATTTATAACATACATATGAAATCAAATTTTATATCTATTTCTAATGAACTCCCCGTCGCGTTTCCTACCGTCATGTCCTTTTTTTTTTGGAACATAATTTTGTATAGTCAATGTTAAAATTTGTTAATCGCTAATCGCTAATCCGGGACGAGAGCGAAATAACGACACGCGGGTATGAGAAGCGACGAACATTTATACATACATTCACACATTATCCGTCCTGGGCCCCGTTGCAGAAAGAGATACAATCGATTGTAAGTTACGATTGATCGTAAGTCAGAAAATTTACGCGTTTCAACCAATCAGATTTGCGCATCTAGAACACGTGATCTGACTTATGATTAATTGCAACTTACAATCGATTGAATTATCTCTTTCTGCAACGGGGCCCAGTCAGGGCCCTGGGAACGATTTTTTCACCGGGGGTGCTGAGATATATATACGTATATACAGGCCCGTCGGAAGGAATTTTAAAGTGGTACGTATACGGTCAACGGATTGGGGGCGTGGCACAACTGCGAGGGAGCGGAGCACCGCAGGGGGGAGGGGGGGGGGGTGTGGTGTGGGAAGGGGGTGTCCCCCCTCGGCCCACATAGCAACCGGTCCCTAAACTGGGCCGCCCAGTTTAGGGACCGGTTGCTATTTTGGCCGAGTACCATCCCGAAAATTATCGCGACGGGCAGATGTTCTGGTTCACGCATGCGCAGATTGATGTTTTGTTCGAACCTCCGTCGTCTACTGCTGTACTGCATGTATGTTTACCACCATGTTATAAAGCGGAAACTCACTATTTTTCTTACTTCACGAAACAGGTGCAACTGAGAATGAGGGGAAAAGCTCTGTGAACGTATAACCTTTATTGAGTGAACTCTCCGTCCTATTTGGGTACCGTCGTGAAACGGACGTTCACCATACTATTACATGAAATGACATACGCTTTTTAAGCCCTTGTTATCACCGGAATGACCGGATAGCTTTAACGGACGCCCCACGGACTGGATGGAGATCCAAATTTTCAATCCGTTCGTATCCGTTTCTTGTTCGGCGAATGCGTTGTTTGTCAAGCGACGTTGTTATAATTATATACGGCGGAAAGCTTTGTGCATGACCATCACCGTATAATTTGATTTCGCAAATTGTATATCGTCGGGCATCCGTTTACGATATCCGGTGATATGTATGTGACAACACCTTTAGAACTCACCGCTTTCCCGCGAAGCGTCAGGTTCCGCGGTAGATTGGAACTGTCATACGCCATCACCGAGGCTTCGCTGAAATCTTCCGCCAACGCATCCAGCTGAACGCGTATCTTCTCCAGTAACGAAGCGCCGTCGGGCAGACCCGATAGTTCGGATACCGTGAAAGCAGTGTCAGCGTCACCTTGCTCATCATCGACATCAACTCTTTTACTCTCCTCAGGCATGTCAGAAACCTCCGTCCGAGGTCTGTCCGAGTCGTCCTGCCCGTCTTTTGACCGTGCTGTTGATCGAGTTGTCTTTGGGCTACCGTCATCTCCCTCCGCCAATTCAATAGACTGCTGATTCTTCTGAGGGTAATCATTCCGCGTATTCTCGACAGATTTCGAATCATCTTGCTCTTTCTGTTCCTGAATACTGAATATTTCAACACCGTCTGGACTTGCATCGGTACGATTTACATGGACAGGTAATAGAGCAGTAGGTGATGAGGGAGACACTGTATCATCGTTGCCAAGGTTACCAGAGACGCCATTTTTGTGCTTGGGTGATATTGGAACCGCGAGGGCATCGTGGCTAGGGTGGTAGAAAGCGGACATCAGCGCCCAAAAGCCGATCACCAGTCCCACCACTTGGACCTATTATATAATTCGCCATAATAATAGCAGTTAGAAAGAGGGATAAAGAAAACAAACGGTCAAAACTCTTTAGGCACATAATGTACATCAAATGAAGGCTGTATAATGATCATGATAATAGTATAAAATGGTATAGTCGTGGTGGTGGTGGTGGTGGTGGTGGTGGTTGCGGTGGTGGCGGTTTTGTTATTTCTAGCGTGGTTGTTATTATTCATGTTTTGTTGATAATGTTGGTGTTGTAGCTGGGGTGTATTAAATAGGTGAAGGTGGTGGTGGTGGTGGTGGTGGTGGTGGTGATATAACCGGGGTGGTAGTGATGATGGTTATGATGATGAGGAGGAGCAGGTTTTTGCTGGTGTAGTTGTTGCTTGCCGTTGTTGTTGTTGTTAAAGGTGGTGGTGGTTGTGGTGGTGGTAATGATGATGATGATGATGATGAATATGATAGTGATGATGATGATGATGATGATGATGATGATGATGAGTAGGAGGTGGAGGAGGAGGAGGAGGAGGAGGAAGAGGAGGAAGAGGCAGAGGAGGGGAAGGAGGAGGAGGAGGAGGAGGAAGAGGCAAAAGGGAAGGAGGAGGAGGGTGGTGGTGCTGGTGATGTTGGTAGGTGAACTGATAAACCTTTAAACGTGGCGTGCAAGCATGATATTATTGTCAATTCAAAAAGTATAAAAAGATATATATTTTAACGAAAAAAACATTATACTCACCAAACGTTTAGCAATTCCAGCCATTACTGTAGATTAACACAATTGTTCACATCGGAGTGTGTTGTTATTCTGTGGAATAAGTGGACAGAAAAGTAAATGGGATAACATGAGAAAATAACACACTTCTCAATCAAAACGATGCAAGCAAAACAAATTGATGTCCCACCCATAAAGTGTGCTCCCCTAAGACTAGCGAAGTGAAATGAGTTTGTCAGTATGCTTATATAAGACTGGTTGGTATTGGTAAGGAATTTTGGAAAAGGGGTATTATTCAACATCAGGTGGGCGGCTTAGATTCTTTTGGTGGAACCTAATTCCATAATAATGATTTTCTGAGTAAACGGTAATTGTTGTCGGTGCTCTGACAATCTGTACATATGCTGCATATTTGTAATAGTATTATGCGCCATATATGGAAACACAAACTACGGCGCGGGGCATCTAATAAAAAACCAATCGGCACAGCTGCACGCGAATCCATAAAATGTACATGTTTGGTGAATTGTTCGCTGTCAATTTTCATTTTCAATTCGTACTGGAGTTAGACGGAAAGCAATCCACCGACATTTTATGAAATAACTTGGGGAATGAGTCCTCAAAAATAAAATTCCATGCCAGCCCATAAACAGAAGAATGAACAGAAAAGAACGCATAATGCTTGGAATTTAAACTCATTCCTATATAGCAACATACATTAGGATTATTCTATATAATATATATTCATGAAAGCCAGAAAGATAATTTGTTTAATTATGACAATGTTTATTAAAACAACAATTAATTATGACAACTCATATTAAAACAAAACGCAGACGTGAATTTGAACAAGATAAAATGGGTCAAAAACACATATTTTAAAACTACAAAAAAAATACCAGCTGAATATAATAATTTAGTTTTGTTTCTATGAACTCTTCCTACCTGGATCAAGATGAATAACAAATCTCCATCATAGTAGTATAATAGCAATGCTGTTGGAAATATGGAGTAATCAATTTAACTATCATTATACAGTTCATTATTTAGCATAAGTACGGTAAAAGGTATAATGATAGTCATAATAGTGCTGCTAGTACAATAGGTACATTATACTTTAAAGTGGTAGCAGTGGTAATAATCATCAATAACTAATTGATTGAATTTATAAATATTATATAATTATTCTTTATAGTGTGCTTGTAAGGGTTGTATCAACGGTCTGGGATTGGACGAAGGTGTCACGTGACAAACTGTTGCATGTAAATTATTATTATACGAGGGTTCAATGAACTTCAAACATCTGTATAATAATAAAGGAAAAAACATAAAAATGTTGTATACATACCTAAGAATTCGCTCTCCACGCATGGACCGATGGAGTATAACTATGGAACCCAGCTCTATCGATCGATAGCTATATTAATTGTCAAATGATTGTGGTGGAATTGAGAAATCTCCTGCTCATCAAAACTGCAACATAAATATCCAGCATCACTGCAAAATGAAGGATTTTGAAGGGTCGAGTTGGCGTGATTTAGGAACATGTATACACGATGACTGAAGAAGCGTGACAATAACTAAAATCTAAATATCCAAAATGTCCAAATGTTTGTGTACTATCATAGACAATTGATGGTTTGAGCTGGCTAGCTCACGTGACGCGTATAAGTATTATATATGATGAGATCAGTCACGATCACCTTGCAACAGCTGGCTTGACATCCTGATGAGACAAAGATAATGTCCAATTAAGGTATGTTCATAAAGTTTGTAGAAATTGAAGCTCCTGGGAGTAATCATCAATTGGTTTCCTCGCGTCAGAAATGGCAAAATCACTCGATCGGGGGTATACGTATACACATGTACAATACACATTTAGTATAGTAGACTACCACCAACTCATAGGGCGAGATCCCGATTATAAACCCATTCCCTACTTACTATTGCAATCCCAATGGAGTTATATAATTGATAGTGCACCTTTAGGCTGAACGTGTTCCAGCAGGAGAAGGCTGCGATGGGTCACACACAAGAACAGTACGCGTACACGGTAAATAAGGTTGTTCGATTGTTTGTTGCAAGTTCAATTATTATCTACCCGCCCACGTACATATTGTTGTTTTTCTTCAAGGTTCAGCAATATTATTACATCGTCATGCGCAATCCATGATGATGAAAACGGACGACAATGCGAGAGTAGAATGTTTACTGGCTATACTAGCTGTGCTGCATGAGTTCGCTTTGGTTTCGCGTTTATATAATTAAATTTGTCGCGTATAGCTTCAGTTGCGTTTGATTCAAGACGATTTGAAGAAAACAAATTAATTCACTGACGAAATCAAAATGTCAAATTCTAGCATACAAAATTGCAGCTCCATGGAATTAGTCGAACGACTTGGAAAAATCAACATGTAGAAGATAATACACGTGCAGAAAGGTACAAGTTTTGTTGAGAACCTCGGCTTTGGTTAAACATGTTGAAGTGATTCTTACAACTAAAATTAGGAACGATCCAACACTTCTATAAACCTTCAGGGAATCTCCGCATGACGTTTTGGAACAAGACGGTCTATGCATAGTCTATAGCCCCCGAGATCTAGTCATGCATATGTTCATTTCGCGCCATTCAGAACGGCAAATTTATAATCATATTTGTAGAAACAAATGCAAGCTATATCAACGGCTCATACGACCACAGGCACAGACAAGAAACGTAATAATACGTTATATCATAATCAAGATTGAGTTTAGTGGATGTTGTTCTAGAGGAACAAAGGTGTGAACAAATAAATATTCCAAACTTACGACAACTTACGACATTTAAATCATTGTCCCGTTTTGAGACAAACAAAGGTCTGAATACACAGGCAACTCCAACGCATATACTCGTGTTCGATATCGTTAGGCCTCTAGTCACGATAGAGGTGCAGAGGAGGGGGTAAGGGGTAGTGCCCTTCTTCTAGCCTCTTGTCATCCATGCACACTCATTAACCCCTGTGGATGAAATGTTTGAGTGTATCAAAATTAATTTATGAAATAACACTCATGTTGACATATTATGAAACAGGCAGTGGCACCCTGGCCCTCTCGATTATTAGCCCCCCCCCCCCCACAACTTAGAGTTACCACCGCTACGCCCCTGGTGTGCGTCCCTGAGAGTAATAGTAGCTTGACCCTGGAGACCTCTCGCGCTAGTGGGTCCTTGCAAACGTGAACCGCCGTTGCGCCTAGACAGAGAAGAAGAAGAAGAAGAAGAAGAAGAAGAAGAAGAAGAAGAAGAAGAAGAAGAAGAAGAAGAAGAAGAAGAAGAAGAAGAAGAAGAAGAAGAAGAAGAAGAAGAAGAAGAAGAAGAAGAAGAAGAAGAAGAAGAAGAAGAAGAAGAAGAAGAAGAAGAAGAAGAAGAAGAAGAAGAAGAAGAAGAAGAAGAAGAAGAAGAAGAAGAAGAAGAAGAAGAAGAAGAAGAAGAAGAAGAAGAAAACCATCGTTGCACAAGACAAGCATTTGAAGCAAACAATGCAAAGAAAGAAGAGAGAAAGAGGGAGATAGAGGGTGTGAAAGAAAGAAAGGGAGAGAGCGAAGGAAGGGGGGGGGGGATACGTAGGAGAGGGCTCTCACGCAAAATAAGGGATTCGAACATTTTACTGTCGCGCATGAAGAACATTTGAAGCAAAGGACAGAAGACAGGCGAAAAAAGAACAGCAGAGAGAGAGAGAGAGAGCGATATGGGTAACATGTATATACAGGACATGTAGAATAGGAGGGAAAGTCAGAGAAGATTGACCCTAGAGACCTTACGCTCGCTGGTAGGTCCCCCTCGACATTGGATGCTAGAGCAGTTATAGCAGGGTCCGTGGTCTTTATATGCATGCATGGTGGTAAGACATTGAGAGGAGGGGGAGGGGGTGGGGGTGGGGGGGGGGGGGGGGTCTGAATGATAGGTAATAGCGCCAGTTGCAAAGCTAGTTGCCCCTCTCAAAATCGTAATAGAATTACATATTGTATAGGAGATGGGGAGGCGACGGGATATATGTGAAGGATGGCTGGATGGAGTAGACATTTTGGCTTCGAGGAATCGCGTTATTATATAATCGCACATCCTTTTCCATATGATAATGAGCATAGTTACCTTTTTGTTGAGGATACATGGGATACATTAATAGTGCAAGACGAGAGAGGAGAAGAGAGGAAGGAGAGAAGGGGAAATATTATTAGTGAGGGTACAATGATGTGCAATGAGTTACTACCATGTACAACAAATGGTTTATGTTGATGCAGCTGTATTTTAGAATCGCGCCGTCTACGCTTTGAAAAATGTTAGAAAATTGTATCGTCTAGTTTTCCACTTGGACCACTTGGTATATTGGTATAACCTTATTCAAAATAGCATTCCTTATTCGCAGATACACATTATAATAAGAAACTAGACGTCTAACACGTCTAAGTAGCCCGATTCGTGGTGTAGCGTGGTCGGACTGATGTGGGGGCGGGGTGGGGGCACGCGAATGGGTGGGGGCAAACCGTATGTATTTTTCTATTATAACACAGACTTCCCCCATTTTTAAAAGTTTTTTTTGGTTTTTTTTGGCAAATTATTTGGGGAAAGTGCCCCCCGCTATATACGCAACATGGTAATACACGACTTTTAGCTGTCATCATCGTAGACATAATCATAGACTTACTTTACTTGTTCACTTGTTGTGATTTCTATTTCTTAAGACTGAATATTGAATCAAATTATGAGAAAAAATTGTTAATGACATCACGAATTCTACGTGACTTAAAAAACATGTGTTTTTGTTTGTGCTTCGTTCGTAGTCATGGTAGTAAATTGCAAATCAAAGACGACTTAAAGCCGGGGATTTAACTAATGGTGTTTACAGAATATTGAATGTTATCAAAAACGTTTACCGTATTTGAATTAATTGTATTTGTTTTGTATTCTTGTCTTCTTCAACATATCTAACTACAAACGAAAGAGAAAGAAGCGGATTAACATAAAATAAAAACCCACCAGTGCTTACATGAGTCTTTAGCCTATCCGATAGGCGTCTGAGCTTTCTGGCAAGTACTAAACGCGTTTAATATGGAGACGGAAAACCGCTGTTCCGAACCCGATGCGCGGATAGGGTTCGGACATCGGTGGTTCCGTCCACATAACGCGATTAGTACTTGCTAGAAAGCCCGACGCATATCGGATAGGCTAATGAGTCTTTAGAAAAGGTGCTGGGAGGCTGCCATAACTATGATAGTAGTGCGGGCCCGAGTGCGGGGAGCTGCAAGGATCTTCAGCAGTATATTTTAGATCCCAATCATGGGCGTCGATCTGTAATTGATACCTATTCATCAGGGGGGGGGGGGGGGGATGTATCGGGGGGTAAGTATCGACGACCATGGGCCCAATCTACAAGCTTCAGCTTCCATTGCATGCAAAACCATTTTTGTATGATTAATTCACATATAGAATCGACTATTTGTTTTTATTTTATGTCATAATATTTGCTTTATGATTTGAATTACATTAAAACTGAATGAATCTCCTGTATCATGGGCGTCGATCCTTGCGTAATACCTGTTCATCAGGGGGATGAATAAATAGATCATCCCCTTGATGAATAGGTATCAATTACAGATCGACGCCCATGTCCTGTATATTTTTGTGCGCTGAACACTGTGCCGAAGTAGCTTGCTATAAAATGCTAGCGTCATGGCTAGCGCGGGTGCCTTGACAAAAGCCTATACGCTTACTGGCTTTATATTACCGCTATAGGAGATATCACCTCTTCTATAAATGGTAGTTACCATGGAAACGCGTGTGTGTGTTAAAAGCTCTTGAGCCAGACATGACATAGCCTGGTACATGTTTGAACAAATGGGGAGGGGAGGGGGGGGGGGGGGGGGTAGAGAGAGGAACAAATTGCCCTGCATGGGGAAGAGGGGGGGGGGGGGGTGGCAGTGTCAGTCCCAATTAAAGGGGAAGTACAAGTACAAGTTCTGGTCAAACATAATTTTAGTAACTAAATCTTGTCAGTCAGCTATCAGTAGAAGCTAACAGTCATAACAAAATGATGCTTGAAATTGAATGGTAGAAAAAGACCTAAATGGCTAATAAGTTACATGGCTATTTTTATTCAAAATGCAGGTACCTCAAGTTTCAAGTCATGATATTATATAGATTCGGGATTAGACATACGTGTGAACGCGAATGTCGCCGCAAACTCCCATTAATATCACGGTTAACGAACTATGAAGTAGTGTGGTTATATAATGTCTTGCTGTTTTCATGTAACCAAAGGGAGTATGCGTCAGACCATTTTTGTTTTTAATACTTTCCTCTGATTTTGTTTTTAAAAAGTAATAAGGATTATTTCAACGGTGTACAAACCAATATTATTGCAATAGCACTTTGCATTTTCGCTCATTATACTCGGCGATATGAAATTCACTTATCATGTAACTTTCGAACATCTCTCAGTGGAAATAATATACATGCAGTAATACACATGTTAACAACCAATGTGTCAGCGTTTACATAATTATTAGTTATTACGTTGCTAGATCCATGTAAACAGTCGTAATACAATTTGACACAAACTGGACGTCACCGCCACAGTAACTATATTCCGAGAACAGAATGACACAATTACTGCATATTTGATATAAGCCTTCTGACTTAGAACACAACTTTCTATTTTGCGAACGAATCAGAGACTCGACAAGATAGGCACTCCCCACACTAATGATGCAGCACGTAATCAGCGATGTTTTTTGGCGGTCAAAAAGTTGTTAGCATAATTCACCCAGCCTAGCAATTAACGATAATGTTCCGTTACAGATATTCTTTTAGTCGGTGAGCAAATTTTTATTGAGAGTGAATTCGCTCGAATCAGGCCCCATTATGTATTCTAGCATTTCTATTTGTTTTAGTCGCAGACAATAGATAATTGATCTATATTATGCATTATTTGTTTTCCATCAGGATATTGGTGCGAAATGCGTTAGTAGTTTTCCTGGTCAGGCTACACCCCCTGAGGCTGAGTCGGCAATTTTAAATGTCATATCCTTTTGTAATATATTATACATAATGATAACATTTTGTAGGTTATTCAAATTACCCTGGATTATTTGCAGTATATTTCATTCCGACAGAAATGCTTTTGCTCTCGGAAGCTTATTATTTGTGTGGTATAGTATTGTAAATGAAATCTCAAATCACAATGCAATGTAATGTTATCTTATTTGGTCAAATTCGAGTCATTGATTGGCTAACCTCAGTCATGTGATGTTAAAATATTGTATTATATCACACGGATTAAGAGCCACGATATATCGATAGAGAAAATTTTTCGTTTAGACCTATGGCAAACAATGAAAGCGATACTATCGATTGCAGGTGTTATATTACATGCTGCAAGAGAGATTGTATTATGATGTCACAATGAGAGAGAAATATTATATTATGACGTCACAATGACTTGTCAACATATCACTTAAAAAAGCCACATTTTCTAATCGAGCTCAGAGAGGCTAAACGTGTAAATAATTATGTGTTACTTTTGTCATATAACATAACATATGTTAACTTTGTTTTCGGGACAATTATGGAATGTTCCCTCGTGATTTGAAATGTTATTTCGTGAAGACAATAAAGTCCCTCGACTACGTCTTGGGACTTATTATCTTCCCTCATTAGCATTTCGAATTCCTTGGAGAGGAACATTCCGTGATATTCCCTCCACCACCAGTTAACATCTGTATACTATTATATAAGACCGGCATAATATTAGTCCGGCATAACATAACATAATAAGTATTAAAGGACCTACAGCGTCTATATGGCCTAATTTTCACAATTCGGCTCTCTATATGTAATTTTTCCCGAAGAAAAAGAATTTGACAGTCATTTCTCATGAAATTAATCAATTTTGGGGTAATTAGTAAATATCTAATTGTCCTGGGAACGTCCCTTTTAAATCACCAAAATGTGACGTCATCTAAAGAACGGACTAATGAACTAAATTCTGTAGATGACGCGTCATGACGTAAGCCAATGAATTGTCAATCACATGCCAATCACGCTGCAGATTCCGGACGCTAAATGTGGGTGGGGCGTAAACTGGCTGCTAAGTGAGATTTAGCATCAGAAAACTAGTCTCAAATCACTACTGTGTTTATTTTCATGGATTTTTCTTCGGCAGACCTATGTTTCAAGTCATCAACTATGAAATGAATGTCAAAGAACGTTGTATTCTGTAGGTCCTTTAAGAACACTTTGAACGCACGTAATGTATATGATTTTCACTCGAGAATACTTAGCAGTCCAGAAACTATACAGATATTGTGCACGTCCGCGAAACCCATCTTGTATACCGCAGATCTGCTAGACTATACAGGGTGTCTCAGAAAGAATGCAACACCTAGGATCGTTAATTTTATCAACACCATCAATCAAATGTCATTGTTCTTTGTTTGATTTTGTAGAACATT
Organism: Echinarachnius parma; assembly: GCA_037951105.1. Lineage (NCBI taxonomy): Eukaryota > Metazoa > Echinodermata > Echinoidea > Clypeasteroida > Echinarachniidae > Echinarachnius > Echinarachnius parma. Next base: position 51,231 of record JBAMJV010009689.1, read on the forward strand.
CTTTTTCCAACAAAATGATACCATAAGCATTGATTTTGGGTAAGGCGTTTGGATCCTAGGTCCATTTTTCTGAGGCAATGTCGTTTCCTAAATTTGCTACTTTTTCGTCTGCAGCGATCCTCGGAATACTGACTGAGGCATTTTCGCCCAAAGGCCTCCCATATAATTAGTTGTACAGACGAATCGCATGACTGCTCTCCCTTTGATAAGGAAGACAATGTTGCGTAATCGAGTACCCCGAATGGTATGGCTCGCATTGTCTTCCTTATCAAAGGGAGAGCAGTCATGTGGTTCTTTTGTACAACTAATTCTATGGGAGGCTGTGGGGCGAGAATGTCTCAGTGTTCAGAGGATCGCTGGAGACGAAAAGTAGCAAATTTAGGAAACGACATTGCCTCAGAAAAATGGCCCTAGGATCCAAACGCCTTACCCAAAATCAATGATCATGGTATCATTTTGTTGGAAAAAGGGTGTTCTACCCAATCAAACAAAAAACTATGACATTTAGTCGATGGTGTTTATGAAATTAACGATCGTAGGTGTTGCATTCTTTCTGAGACACCCTGTATAGATCTGCTACATAAGTAATTTACCGTATTCATTTGCACCAGATTTGAAATCTGAGCGCTAGTTTGTGCGCCCTTCAGAACACCGAGCCTGTGTGTGTATTTCGCGGCGTACGCAAGCCGTTCGCAAGATGGCACCTGCGTCTGAATTATGAAACTATGCACCGTTAAAGGGATCTAGTAACTTTGTTGACATGTGCAAAAAGTGATGAATGGTTGATGCAATGTATATTGTTGTTATCTCATATGTCCACAGGGTATTGTGTGAACATTTCAAGTCAAATGGACATTGTATGGCCAAGTAATGAGCGAAAATGCAAAGTGATATTCAGTAACTCACTGCACTCACTTTGTACACGGAAGAAAAACTCGCCCGGAGTTTTTCTTATCTTAATACTTCAATCATACATATCTTTGTAACGAAAGGGAAATTTGAAAAACCGAAACCTGTCCCATGATTTTATTGTTAATACGAATACAACAAGGTATAAGGGAACCGCTAGAATTAAAATTTTATTTTGAGGATTTGGACAATGTTACTAAGTCCCTTTAAACTCTCTTTTCCTATAGGCCTATCAGAGGATGTTTTGAAGGTATTCATGGCATTGGTCTCATTTAAAGATTGTTATGCGTGGGGTGCTATATTATACCGCTGGTTGCCATGATGAACTAGACTAGTTAATTGTGCGTGGCACTGCATAACACTGCGCCAATGTGTATGAGGAACCGTGCGCAAGAAGTTTGCAAGATGGCGCCGTGCGTCTGATTTACGAATCCGCACGTCCACCTTTAAGCTGGTCGCAAATAAAGAGCGACGTCAAGGCGATGAGCGTCTAGTACCCTGGCCTGTAAACGATGTCGAATACATAATGAATTATACTCCAGGGCCTGACGCGTTGCATTTCTTAAACAAATTAATGCAGAATCAAGCGCAGTCACGTGACCCTGGAAATTGACGTCATGGCATTGACTAATCTATTGAGTGGGTGTCATAGCCAGTAATTAACCCAGACGGGGAGTAAAGGAGGTGGGTTTTTTTTTTAATCCGGGGGAACCTCCCCCCCCCCCCCCCCCCCTCTAACAAAAAGAGAAAAAAGGAAGTTATGTAAGCATGCGAGTATATATAGAGGGAAGTGAGCTAATATTATAAAGGGGGGGGGGGGGGGGGGTTAGTTACAGACGGTTGAGCCACGAAGGGGTCCCATACACCCAGGTTAATCGTCCCCGTATATCCAGGTATACGCCACTTAATCCATCGATCGCTATCAGCTATCGGTGTTCCACGTGGCAAGATACGCCGTGATTTAATGGATTTGACGGTAAAATGGACACGTAATTGCGATAATACCTCGGAGCGACCAATTTGCCAAAATTGCCTCTTTTTTTTCGATTGAGAATAGGACAATTATTGGATGCACGCTGTCTGTTTAGCAAGTTCAATTTCTAGTACGACAACGGATTTAATTGATGAAGTTTGCAACAGTTCTTTCCTCTCTCTCTCTCTCTCATTCATCCTTTATTAGCCGCGATGTATCGGAGATTTCGACGGAGATTTTAACTCGTTAATTACCAGAGCTCATGTCGTATGTATTGACTAAACTGTATGTTAAGACCGTGGTTTTTCGGTTCAGGTGCAATTTGCCCCTGATCTGTGAACCAGCTTCATCGACCTCTGAATAAGATGGATGATGGTTTTTTGTGTTTGTTTAGCTCTTTTCACCATTTCTCCAATCATCCTTGTTTGAATAAATGCATATATAAAAACATAATGCATTTTGAAATGTCAGAACAGGTTGAAGGGGCATGTAAAGTTCAAAAACAACAACAGTTACTGCACTATTTACATACTCTTACATTATCATGATAATATACTTTGTTTTTAGTGTCATTATGTTATTATATTAATGCTGAGCCTGAGTGCTAACCCTTCGTTCCCCTCTTCGATTTAATCCTGTTGTTGGAATGGTCTGTATCCTCTCCTAATGAGTTTTCATTTTATTCGTATTAAAGAGGGCGTTCAGTTTTGGTATAGAGGGCGCTGCACGAAATAATTTTTTGTGAGATAATGAAAAACTGAGCATACAATTTTAATAACAGAATAAACTTTATATTTTGATCAAAATCGGTTCAGAAACGGATGAAATATTAATAAATATATCCGATCAGAATAAATCTGGGGGCCAGATGTATTCAATGATTTCTAAAAAAAATAATAATTTAAATGCTTACACTTTTTCAAAAATGTTTTTTTTTTAAAAGATGTTTTTTTAACTAGTTGTTGATTATATCTCTATTTAATCAATATTCAACAAGACATCACATGCATAATTTTGTATGATAAATGGTTGAAACCAATGCTTTTTTAGAGAGCACCCTCTTGTGTTTTAATAGCTCTTTTTGAATGATAACAGGCTTTTTACTTAGTCGTTTGTAATTTGTTAAACCTTTCGAGCATGGTGGAGTTATAACTATTAGTTTGTAATGTTATTGGGCAGGCTTAATTGGTTACTAGAGCTCAGCCCTACCAAAACTGTACTACCCCTTTAAATTATTTGTAATTTTTCTTCTTCTTCTTCTTCTTCTTCCAATTTCTATCCGCTTTCTCAACGAATTTTTTACTCCTTTCCCTTCAATCAGATATTCTTCTTCAATATTTAGTCTACATCTCCCTTTCTCTACTTATCCCCTCCGCATCTGCTCATCTTGCTCATCCACAATCCGTCGATTAATTCCTCTTCTTCTATTCGTCTTCACCATGTTCACCCCTTTCCCCTATACTCTAATGAAATCAGTACACAGGTTAATTTGTTCCCGTCGTCCCCGATAACCTCATCGAGTAATTATCATTCAATCAGGAGTTTGTAATACGTAATGCGTTTGCCGGGGACACGGGTGTATAATGCATGTCGAAGAGGTATAGGGGGGTCAGCTAAATGTCCTTCAGTCGCATACCCGATCGAGCTATAATTCATCAAGCAAATTTAAATATTCAAACTGGATGAAGGGTCCAATGTATGTGACAACATATTTGATGAGATTGTGATGTTGTTGATAAACAAGCTGTACATTAACGGGCTGTTTACAGATTCGCATACTCTCTAAAATCACCTGAACGGTTCACAGCAGTAACTAGATAATAATATATATAAAAACAATCCTGACTGTAAAATGTTCAATAATAAAATTAGGGGACCTTTCGCTTCGTGAATGAAAATTCACATCCCTTTTGACACACCTTCCCTCCCACCAAATAACGCACTGACAACACGTAATTCAATATGACACAAACAAATTGTCACTTTTCTTCGAGTAATGAAAATTGCACAGGAGTCGTGAACTACCATTTTGTCATAATGTATTATTAGCACTCTCACTTATCCCCATTGTTCAGTTATTTAGCATGCGAAACACCGATATGCCCTTTAAGTGCGAATCTAAACCGGGATTAATTTAGAATTTATAAGCGAATCTTATTTTTTTATTTTGCATAAAATCAATCAAGTTCCAAGAAATACGTCGATCCGGATAATGTCGTTGTTATACCCTTGAATTGATTTAATTAAGTCTACAACGTCATCTGGTCAATATAATCATCTTAATACTAATATAATGATAGCTCGCTGATAAGGAAAAAAGAGAAGGGATCGGTCGATAATGATTGGGTATTATAAATGCGCATAATTAATCGGATTTTAGGAATAATTACAGAATGTATAATGAATGAGAACGTTATACGAGTCCAGGCTTAATTATAACGTCAATACACCTCCTGTATATGATATTCTCTTCTTTTCATTCTCTAATAAACAACCCGGTACCCCGTTAACATGGTTAAGACTGGTATCTAGTAACATTGTCAAATCCACACAACTAACTTGGAACTCATCAGCTCATACATTGTTGTATTTGTATAATACCAATAGAATTATTATAAGCATGGAACAGGTTTTGGTTTTCGAATTTCCCTTTCGTTATCATGGTTATAAGTTTATTTTCGATTGAATTGTTCGGATTTTTAATTATCCACTATAGAAGGATATATCTATGTACGAGAAGTCAGTGCAATGCGTTAACGAACATCACTTGGCATTTAGTAATTTACGCTCATTACTCGGCTATGTTACGTGAAATTATCACACATTACTTACTAGACATATTAGATCACAGAATACAAAGTGTATCAACAATTCATAAATTTCATATTCGCTCGGTCTTCATGGATTTGCTCTACGTTAGTACGTCTCATTAATAGTCTACTACATAATGTCTGAAACTTCCATAAATTCCCCACGTTTAAAATTAATTCACAACACTAAACCTAACATAATACTAATCCAAGTCCTTAGAACATTTTCAAAGCCGAGACCAAGTACCTTTAAATGTTGTGTTGAGGCCGAGACCAGGGTCGGTCAAAAATGTTCGAGGCCGAGACCGGGATTCTTCGCAAGTGGTCTTGAGACAAGCTACAAGTAGGAAGGGGGGGGGGGGGGTCAAACCCCCCAAAACAGCAATTTGGTCAATGGGGGGGGGGGGGGGGGGGGGGGGTTGAACCCCCCCCCCCCCCCTCCCCCCCCCCCCCCCCCCCCCCGGGTACGCCTATGATGGGTGTACTCTTTATAGACTCTTATAGGTTCATTGCCTGTTATTTGCACTGTTATTCTTGATCATGTTTTGTATTTTTGTATGGGGAGTGAATTGTATTGTGAAGATGGCGTAAGACAGGTTTGACTGTATGCGAACAGACCAGTCTAGTTACGAATAATGCGGACCGACCCTCTACCTCTCGACGCATGGAAATTGTGCAAGCCCAGAAACACAACAAATACAATATTTTAGAAAACAACTGAGAATGCTTATTGAAAACCTTCCCAACATGACAAATGTGACGAGACGGTTCCCACGGCAATCACGTGACTTCAATTATAAGCAACTCTACACAAGAATATAGGTCAGAAATAAACTAATAAAAGAGTGCCTCACATAATTGAATTGAAGTGTCCCAATGTAATCTAATTTGCAGAACCTACATAAATGTCAATGTCTTGATTAGTTGAACAACATTATGAATACCGTTGGATATAGATAATGCGCTTGTTTTTAAAAAGAGATGCAGTGTCAAATGAGTGTTTCCACTTGTTATTTTACAGTGGTCAGTGTGTTTACACGGTGTGTCCACGGTGTGAAAAGTGTCGGCTCCATTAAATCACGAGAATTCAACCTACTCTATCACACAGTGTGTTTCACAATGTGATTCACATTGACTAATGGTATTGTGAATAATGCTATCGTACCCAGATCTAGACATGGTGGTATTCAGGTGATTATATCACAGTGTGATCAGCGGTTCATAATTATATTCAAAGTGCCATAAATGAATATCGCGAACTTACCATGGTCCATCACAAAGTGTGTCCACACTGTGATCCACATTGACAAATAGTATTGTGAATTATGCTATCGTACCTCGATGTAGACATGTTATACAGGTAGCGTGTCGCAATGTGTTCATAGTGTGGCCAGTGTTTTCACAGTGTGTTGACACTTTTTTAATGCGCAAATTTAGCATGGTTCATCACACAGCGTGTTCAAAATGTGGTGCCCATTGACAAATAGTGATGTAAATTATGTTATCTTACTCCGATGTAGACATGTTGATAGTAATGTGATAGATCACAGTGTGTTTATAACGTGATCAGTGTGTTCACAATAATTATGTTCACAGTGCGATACCTGATAACACCATATAATGTCGCGAACTTAACCCGGTTTCATTACACAGTGTGTCCACAATGTGATCCACATAACACATTAACTAATGGTATTGTAAATTATGCATAATATCGTACCCCGATGTATACTATAGACGCGTTGTTATTCAGGTGACATTTCGTATCATGATCCTATAATCTTCCAGTTCGTTGCTAGTCACGCTAGTCAGGGGCCACGTTTTGCGTTAATGGGAAATGTAATGTCAGTAAACAAGAAGATATTGCATGCAAAAGGCGCTAGATCCATTTTAATAACTTTTAGAGAAAATTCGTTAATTTGTCAAAAACATTTTGTAGCTATAATGGCTTCATGGGTATATGGAAATGGAACGTTTAGCATATAGTTTCTATTGAAATCGGTAATTATGGCTAGCTACATAGCTTTAATTCGACTGACAATAATATTAGCTTTTTTAGAAAGTGGATTTAGCGCCTTTTGGAATTAAGCTCTTTATAATTATGTCAAATGCGGAAAGAGAAACTGAAAAAATAGAATACAATTATAAAAAGCAGGGCGCCGGAAATCTACAAATGGTGAAACTAATAATAATCTTCATATAGGTTTATATAATTAAACTTTTTTTAGAAAGTGGATTTTAGCGCTTTTTGGAATTAAGCTCTTTACATGTCAACGTTAGGCATAGTAAAATAAATTTAGAAAGTATCATACGAGTATTAAAAAAAAGAAGAGCCCCGGAAGAATACCAACGTAGAAACTAATAATCAGTTATACGTCTTTTTAAAATAAAATTGTTAATGAGTCATTTAGCATAAAATAAAAACTTCTGAAAAGGGGAAATAAATAATCAAACAAACAAACAAACAAAAGACGGGCACAAACAATAACTTCGTCATAATATCCAACAAACAATGAGATGGAGAGAAAGAAAGGCGGATGTGTGTACATAGAGAGAAGAGGAAACATAAAATCGAATACAATAATACATACAACTAGTGACGTAATGGGCCAAAACATGTTCAGGGAACAGGCCCGGGGGGGGGGGGGGGGGGAGGGGTGAAGAAACTTAGTGTCCGAGCTGTGGAGAGAAAGTGTACATGTGATTCTTCGAGAAATTGCGTTTTTAACAATATCTAGCCATTAGTCCACATTTGATTTTTGATTTTTGTTTTGTTTTATGGGGGGGGGGGGGGGGGGCTGCTCCCCTTACCATCTGTATGCCATTGAAACTGACAATTTGTCATTCCATTAAAACGCGTTTCAAAGATATTGAACCGTAACTCCACATTTGCTATATATATTCTCCCTTCTTTTTTGTCTTTTTTGTTGGGGGGGGGGGGGGGGGGGGTGTTGCAGTCCCCAGGCCCCCGCCATTATGAACACCGGTGATAATAAAGGAAGGAGATATGGCACGGTCAACATGAAATAGATGATATCTGAGTCTCTATGACGAACAGTGACGTGAGGGGGCAGAAGAGGGAGGGGAGGGGGGGGGGGGGGTATAGCGTCATCCTCTTGCCGTGCGAGTATCAATTAATTGTCTCATGGTTGCGCACAAATCGTTTCGTCATCACGCATGGTATGATAGAAATACTACGTAGCAGGTTAAATTAGCGAGGCATCATGATAAGTGCGGTGAAACTTGCGTAGAACATCTCACTCGCCGCGTGCTGCTGATAGCGCGAGCAACTTTCCTCGGCGAACGGACGGTCTTCACTTTATAACCATGTTATACAATGCAGTGATGTCATGAATCGCACGCGGATGGGAACCTTGATTTCCATGACTGTAATATGAACTTGTCATTGATATGTATTGCCCCGATCAAAGACCAGCTTGGTTCGAAAGCTCGGATTCCGTTTATGACTTACATGCATGGCTGTACTATAACTCTGTCATGTCTGTATTAAAGGAGCGATAGTTATCCAAGGAACTGCAAGTTAAGCGGTATTAAACGTTTCGTCTGAAATATTCGTTGCTTCTTAAAGTTAAACATGCATCTACATCGATTTGTAACACGATCTGGCTGGATTGGCAATCAATCTCCACCTCGCCTTCCCCCTTTCTTTCGCTCACTTTCTGGAAGTTGGAAGTTGGATTAACATGATCACTGCCCATGGGAACAATGATGGGATAAATGTGTTTGTTGGATTTCTCTAACGCTATACTTCTTCAGTTCACCCTCTTCTCGCACGTGATGGAAATCAATCGTCATGTTATTTCTTTAAACAAAAATTAAACAATAGTAAGTGATGTAACTCTTTTCATTCTACTAGCCTGATGAAAGTTATTTCTGATACTTATCAAGATTCTAAGCGTCGTTATATGGCCAACAATGATATTCAATTGAATGACGCCTGGGAAGTAATATTGAAACAGCGCGTGGCTATGGCTATATATTATGGATTATTAACATGATTAATTGATGCCATGCAACAGGCGTATAATATGATTGGAAAGAGAGAATGATGACAATACATTATAGCTAAGTGGATCACGTTTCTTCCATAACTATGATCATGATGACAGTAGGAGTCATTTACCAACATTAGCGCAGGTCTATAGAAATCCACCATGTCCACCGTTCGTTATTATTAAAAGAGAGTGCAGTGAATGAACTCAATTACTGTCACGCATCCGCGCTATTAGGACATGGTACGGGCGACACCTAATTATAAGTGAGGAATCGTGTCGTGCGTGTTTGGGGCGATTTTGGAATGATTTACCAGGAAGGCGATTCTAATGAGCACACTCTCACTCACTGTCCAGCCACGGATGATAATTACACTGCATGCATGCATAACTATCATGTAGTTTAGCAGTTGAGAATTATTTATTGGCGGACTTTCCTACGTATACCGACGTGGAGTTTATACTTTCCATGCAACAAACTCTCCTAGAAACTTTGACGCAACTAACAGTGCTACCATACACCATGTATACGGGGAAATCAACTGAACTCCCGACGAAGAGCTTTTCATAAGTACGATTGTCACACACATCCTCACCCAATCTCAGACATTTCGCATCGTCGTGCATGGATTTTGTAGGCCGAGCTCTATCAGTCCTCTTTATTTATCAAAACCCTATAAAAACAGAGCGTTATGAAATCGTGAAACCATCTATATAATTACAGAAACACGTTTAAAGCGTGGTAAGCAGGGGTATTGGTCGTCATGGACATCAGTAATTCACCCTAAATCAGGGACGTGGAATATGATGTAGGCTACCCGACGGCTCCAAAACAACGTGGGCTTATTCATTGACGTCTAGTAAGCTGCTGACAAACAGAATGCAGGAATATAGTAGATAAGTCGAGTAACATCTGTGGCCAGTATAAATTATACTTCAGAAAGAGTTATTTTGTGAATGGAACCGTTTAGAAATCGGCACATCGAAATTAATGCTATACACCCAAAGTCATCAGGGACATGGAATGTGAACTAGGCGATTCGGAACAACGCGGGCATTATAATCATGGACAAAGTATAATCATTATTAGTATAGACGTGCCTTCTTCTACTTCTTCATCTTCGTCTTCTTCTCTCACGACGAATTCAATTTGCAAACATTATACGAACGATGATGAGTTCTCCTGCCTCGTACTTGCCATACAACGTATCTGGGTACATCAAAACGCAGCGGGTGTGCTGCCGTTAGTAATCCCTCCCCCTTGGGACGGTGAACAGAACAGAGACAATTTCCATGTCATTCGTGATTGCAGGCATATTACGAGCGTCAACAAGGAATTAATTCAAAGCAATGTATACAATTATCGTTGCGCAAAGATACTCATAATATGCGATGATGGTAATCATCATCAAGGGCTATTCAAGAATGCCTACGCGAAAAAGATGCACGCAGTCCATCAGTTTGTAACCGAAACGACCGCTCTCCAGACGCAGACGCTGCCCGCGCCGCAGCAGACATCACCAGAGCACGCCAGTGCCGTCGCCGCCAAAACCGACCCTGGAATTATATTATATAGAACGATAACATCAGCCGGTACAATGAACCTGAGCACCGGCATTGCGACCGCACCCCTGGTCGCGTCCTACACCCCTACCCCGCTCCCTAACCGAACCTTAATAACCCAAATGCTAAGCGAACGGACGCGCTCCCCCCTCGCACCGACGGCATCCGCGGCCGCTTCGTCACCCCTCGGGGTCGTCGTCCCCAATGGCAACGACACCGTGTTCTACGAGTACGACCTCCTGTCGACGCTCGCCACCGAGGAGGCCAATGAACGGTCGGGGCTGATTACGTCATTGATGACGTCACAGGATTCAAACGAGACGGTGCTGAGCGGGAACACGACTCTCGCCGGAGGCAACGGCACTGATGATGATGCGCCGAAAGAAGGTGAGTGAGTGATCAACTGTGAAAGAAAAGGGTATCATATTCATGATATTCGCGCATGAGACAAAGAAAGTGTCGACTGACAGAATATACAGTGCAGACATAATAAGCACCTTTCGTTATAACAACAACAAAAAAAAAAAACAAAAAACGTGAACAACGGAAAGGAATAATCAGTGAACACATGAAAAGGGCAGAGTATTAACTTAGACAAATTAAAATTGCAAAATATATTAGCATTTAAATGAAACCGAACCGCTGAATAGGTAAAAAGTGGTTAGAACATATTTAACTAACAAAGGAGAGCAACTCAGAACAAAATATAATTTTGAAATGTCACAATAACGATGTCTTGTAAAAAATAAAAAAAAATCAGCAAACACATATGAAGTTAAAAATAACTTGTCTTAATAACATGTTATTATGCAGCAGAAGTACACAAAAACTCACTACTTTTATTTTGTTACTTGCAAATTAATTTGTTCTGATGAGAACAATTAATCATTCAGCGAACATAGCAATATCTATATTGAAAACAAATATCGTTATTTTCTTGAATCGATATTGTAAGCATCTTTCCATGAAAGGGGAATGTAGATGAATAATATAAAAAGAGAGAAATCATATAATTATGTAATAAGGCAAACATGACCAACGTTACTAAAAGGCCCGATTTTAATATTTCCAAATGCAACACGTTTAGAAGATAATAATTCGCCTTTTAAACTTTCAGAAGATATTAAATTACATTTATGAAAGTGTTACTGACATTTATTTTGTGCAAACAAGAAATTAAGCAATCCAAAATGTATCCATGAAAATCGGCAGATATTTCGCATTTTCCATTTTGCACTATTTGAATAGTATACGGTATTACTCATGGTTAAAAGCGATCATCATCTCCGATTGTCTTGTATTATATAACACCTTAGACTGTTCTCGCAATGTGATTGGTTGAATTCAGGTCACATGACATTCGTGGAAATGTACCATTGCACGATTTTGACGTCATAAACGTGCAATGGTACTTTCATGTAGTTGTTTTGTGCAAGCGCCAGCGCGCGTTAGGAAACTAGCGCGCAGAGCTTGCCAGAGCTGGGCCAGGGGCGGTAAAGTGTAAATTCCCAAAAATATCAAATGAAAAAGATCTATTCAAGGATCTATTTTAGTTTTTACACCTTGGTGTCATATAAAAAAAAAGAATTAATGTTTTTCCATTCGTGCAATGGTACGAATATTTTAATTCGGTTAAAGGTGGAATGTTCCATTCAACTCGGCTCCGCCTAGTCATGCTAGTTAAATGGAACAACATTCCATCTTTCACCTCATGCAAATATTCGTACCATTGCACTCATAAACATGTAAACATTCATTATTTGTATAATATTTATGAATCATGATCACTTTCTGTACAGAAACGCCCAAAACAATGGATTTCACAAAAAAAATATATACAACGCCCAGTAACGACTTAATGCATGCAATGACTCACAAAGCTTTAATGGGGTAGTTGAGTTTTGGTATAGAGGGCGCTGCACACATTATTTTTTGTTAGGTAATGAAAAACTGAGTGTCAAATTTAAAAGAGTATACAATTTTAGTGACAGAATAAACTTTATTATTTTTTTTGATCAAAATCGGTTCAGAGACGGTTGAAATATCCATAAATATAACCATTTGTAATTATGGTTGGGTCCCACAATAATTCTGAACCAACGGTCGAAAAAAAATGCTTACACCTTCACACATTTACAAAAGATAATTTTAAATAGTGGTTGATGTCTTGATGATCTCTCTCTATACCAAAACTCAACTATCCCTGTAATGCTGAATTCATTTAGCTGCAGTCAAATTAATACATTTGTTTTAAAAAACTCTCTATCATTATCAGGGCAGACCGTGGATTATTTTTCCATCAAGTATAAATAAATCTCCCACGATAAAAATCCATTAAAGATAATCTCTCCCGTATCATTATTTTGTTTCCATTAAAATGTTAAAGGTCGTTCAGCAAAAAGACTTTATCCTGTTTAATACAAGTCTGGATCCTAAAGAACAAAAACTAGTTGAATACAAATAATTTATTGAGCGCACCCTTCCGCGATGCTCAAATCACTGTACCTGTGCATACCCCGGTCAATCAACCCGCGCATTTCTTGCATTATGTCTGAAACTCCCTGGGGAGCATTCCACGCAGTCGGGCTTATAACGTTACACGTACACCCTTAATGTCTACCCAGGGATAAACTCCCACTTCCCTGGTCTACCGAATACCACTGTGTATAACTTTATAATGTTACACGTACACCGTTAATGCCTATACCGAATACCACTGTGTACATCTTTGTAGATAGCACCATATTATACATACAGTATATGAGATGGCGGCAATACTTTCGATTCTGAGTTCGGGACCTCGCGATAGTAAAACGCGCTCTACCAATCTTGCCACACCACGAATATTTTTTGTTCGTAACAGTGAATTGTAATTTACTTTAATCGAATAGTTAAAGGGAGTGTCCGCTTTTTGCAAGCATAATTTCAAAAGTTGCGAGGTTATTGTCTTATATGAAAGAAGAAAAATAGGGCTTGAAATCTCCTTTTCGTGTAGCATTACGAGCACAGATTGTGATCGAACAACGGCGTAAGCGAGAATACTAAACAAAATAACTAAGACTCGTAAAACTGACTATGTAATTGTTTATTCTCAATTGTCGAGACCTTTTTCGTGGCATATCTTTACAAATTGTTCGTCTTTACAATAACTTTACAATAATAGCTACAATATTGTTATGCTAAATCAGTTAAACACATGTATGGCTCAAATATATAGTTCAATGAAGGGATGGTTTCTACACATTCGTTTTTGTATTGGTAGAATCCAAATTACAGGGTTGTTCGATCTGAAATTGTATGTGGGTGTTACATTCATCCTCATCCGTCTCCTGGAAACTGTAAGTTCAGACGATTTGTAAAAGGCGGACACTCCCTTTAATACATGGTAAGCCGGGTTCTCGTATGTAAAGCATTATTGTTTTTATTTGGTATTTACCGAATAAACTAAACAAAACCTGAAACTAAATCTATAAAAAATATTATATAAAAAAAAAACATACTTTATCTCATATTGGTTCATACAATATTATTTGTTTTGCTCAATTGTCATTTATATTATATGTTTCTGGTCAGTTTCCCTTTGATTGAAATTGTAGTATTTTATGTAGACAATACAATGGGCATGAATGGTCTGTCACTAAAATTGTATACTCTTTTAAATTTGACACTCAGTTTTTCATTAATCCAAGCAGAAGCTGCATCGCAAGAGTTTGGCATGTTAGGAGTTAAAGGGGTAGTTTAGTTTTGGTAGAGAGGGCGCTGCACATCACAATTTTTTTGTGAGGTAATGAAAAACTGAGTGTCGAATTTGAGAGAACATGCAATTTTAATTGCAGAATAAACTTTATTTGGTCAAAATCGACCCAGAAACGGCTGAAATATCAATAAATATATCTGATCTTATAATTATTTGGGGCCCAAATAATTAGATGATTTTTTTCAAAAAAATAAAAAAAATGCTTGCACTTTTTCACAAATTTTCAAAAGCGTTTTTTTAAATAGTTGTTGATGATCTCTCTATTTAATCATTATTTCAATAAAACATCACATGCATAATTTTGTATGAAAAATGGTTGAAACCAATGCCTTTTTAGAAAGCGCCCTCTTGTGTTTTAATGGCTCTTTTTGAACGATAATGTGCTTTTTACTTAGTCGTTTGTAATTTTGTATATACCTTTCGAGCATGGTGGAGTTATAACTATTAGTTTATAATGTTACTGTCCAGGTTTGGTTAAAGTTCAGCCTTACTAAAACTGTACTACCCCTTTAAGATAGACGTGATTATAGTTGTGACCAGAGTACTCATTTAAATTGACGACGTCAGAAAAGAAAAATCCAATTATTATTTTATAATTAACATGAGAAAGAGATTCCCGCTACTGAGACAATATGAGTGGAGCGTTTTTATGGAAATGTAAATGACGATGGTATTAAACGAGCGCTTTCCCTTTTTTCTGACCAAGAAAATGGGGATAAACGATGGTTCACGCAAACGAGGCTAGATTTAGTTAATTATTCGATATATTTTATACATATTGTTTTGCTCGGAAATAGCATAATAACGAGTTTGTTTGTCAGCGTTCCGTCCCTCTCCATGGCAACAACAGACAAATTGAATAAACATAACTTGTTTTGTTGCTTAAAGGCAGTATCTCCATTTTGTTCAATTTGAGATATTTGTGATTGAAGCTGCTAAAATACATAGAAATTGAATTTAAAAAATATGTAACACTATTAAAAATAACTTTAAAAGGTATCTTGCTATAAGTAAGAGCGAAATATTATTTTGAAAGGCATTATGCTGTATTGTATAGAACGGTTTCCTTACTTGTTTGCAGTGAAATTGGTGTTATTAGATTTACGGATAATGTATTTACTTTATATATTCCTCTCTATATTAAGTTTTTCTCTGCGCATTGACACTTAATTGGTTGAAACAAAATCAGTGCCATTCTCATGGACTCATCTGTTTTTTAATAGTATCATAATCCTTCTTGTTATTGTCATTAAATTCATAAAACTGTGACGATCGTTGATGAGTTTTGTTGACGTATGTTGGTCTAATCCTTGCGGGAACGTAGGGTGGGGGATTACGTTTTGTACATGGGATGTGTCTTATAAAAGCCACTTGATAATATTAAAGGAGGGCGTAGACCTTCATATGGAGGGTGTTTTGATGGAATTAACGAGATCAATTACGAAAATATATACATTATATACAAGATTGCCTTCGAACGCGTTACAGTTTATATCTAAATTAAACGGTCCTCCAAACCTATTGTTATTTTCAAAGATTAACATCTCAAGTAATGACAATATGAAGCCAACATTGTTACATATAAAATCTTTAACATCATGGCATCCATGTTTATAGTGCTTTAAAACATTTACATATTGTTATGATTCGTATATACAAAAACAAAATAAGATACGCAAGAGGGGGGGGGGGGGGGGGTGCTAGTAAAGAACACCTTTTAAAGGGATCTAGTAACTTTGTTGACATGTGCAAAGAGTGATGAATGGTTGATAAAATGTATATTGTTGTTTTCTGATATGTCCGCTGGGTATTGTGTGAAATTTTAAACTTAAATGGACGATATATAGCCGGGTAATGAGTAAAAATGCAACGTGATATTCACTAACTCATTGCACTGTCTTTGTACACGGTCACGACTATCCAGCGGATAGTTTAAAATACGAACACTTCTATCGTTTTTAACGAAAGGGAAATTCGAAAAAGCGAAACCTGTCCCCATACGAATACAACAAGGTATGAGGGAACCACTAGAATTCCAATTAGATTTTGAGGATTTGGACAATGTTACCAAGCCCCTTTAAGCTGATTATGAACACTTCTATCGTTTTTAACGAAAGGGAAATTCGAAAAACCGAAACCTGTCCCCATACGAATACAACAAGGTATGAGGGAACCACTAGAGTTCCAATTGGATTTTGAGGATTTGGACAATGTTACTAGATCCCTAGATCCTACTAGATCCCACCCCCTCAAACAAAAACAAAACAAAAACACCCTCCCGGCCCCTTCTGACTCTATATATATACACTCTAAATTACAGGGATTTAAAATCTAAATCGTAGCTTGGATTCAAACAAATATAAATACACTTAGATTATTTGTAAATCTATGGAGACTTAAAAAGTCGCGCGAAAGCAATTGTTAATCGAAGGCCAAGGTGTGATTTTCAATCCATTTCAAAGGATTGGAAAATAACGCCAGGTTATCGGAGATTTGACGAATGAGAACAGAGATATTTTACGCGTGACCTACTGCGATATTCTGAAGCTCAGTTTTCTTAGTTTTATACTCATGAATATTCATAACTAGGATTACGGTTTTGGTTAGAGTTAAGGATATGATTACAATGGGACCACTCTTTCCATCATCGATTTACGTGGCGTAGTGGTCACGCTGTGGACCTCCACGCTCGGTGTCACGGGTTCGAATCCTCTCTTAGTCTTCTATTTTTTCTTTTGCCATGTTAATTGGTGAGTAGCGCTTTATTTAGTAAATGTATCATGCACAGTAAACTAAAAACTGAAAAGTGTGGCCTGCATCACTGATTATGAATAATTCATTAGGATGCCATGAACTCGCCTGGGGCCTAAAAGATCAACATAAAACAAATCCAAAAGGGCTTAATTTTTAATCTATCTGGATTTATATTTTATAAATCCAAGAAAAGATTTATTTTAAATCATGATCGGCTGGTCCCTAACCACAGCCGAAGAAAGATTTAAAAGTAAATCTAATAGATTTAATTTTAAATCCTTGTAATTTAGAGTGTACGTCACAGGTTTAACAGGGGACGGGACAATAGATATTTTCGTTTCGTAAACTTAAACTCGTCTCGGTACTATAATTAATAATATACCTCTGCTCTTTATAAACTATGTATAAGTTCCTTCCGTCCGTCATAAGACGAGGGTATTATTTTTAACCTCTGCTTGACTCCTCTTGTACATGACTTATAATGTCTTCAAACAAATTCAGGATCTTCCACAACGCCCTTCCCCTCTGCTTGTGGGGGGGGGGGGGGGGGGGGGGGGGTAGTTTATATCCATATTTGCCAGTGCGAATGACAGTGCGAAATGCATAATTATTTCAACACAACACAAACTTCATGTATAATATAACATTATCATAATGTAAACGATCGCGTTTTAATCAGTTCTTTCGGGACTTGTTTCGTATAACTCCTTGGGGTTTCATCCGTGGATTTGTTTGAACCAATCCCACAATGAAATTCATATACAATTAAAGGACCTAAAGAATACAACGTACTTTGGCACTTATTTCATAGTTTATGACTTGTAAAATAGGTCTGCCGAAAAAAAATCCATAAAAAATAAACACAGTAGTGATTTAAGACTAACTTTCTGATGCCAAATCTCATTTACAGCCAGTTTACGCCCCACCCACATTTAGGGTCCAGAATCGTCAGCGTGATTGACACGTGATTGACAATTCATTGGCTTACGTCATGACGCGTCATCTACAGAATTTAGTTAATTAGTCCGTTCTTTAGATGACGTCACATTTTGGCGATTTAAAAGGGGCGTTCCCAAGAAAATTAGATATTTACTAATTACCCCAAAATTGATTGATTTCATGAGAAATGACTGCCAAATTCTTTTTCTTCAGGAAAAATTACGTATAGAGAGTCGAATCGTGAAAATTAGGCCATCTAATGTATATAGACGCTAGTTCCTTTAACCTCTCAAATACGGATGAAATTTTGTTATCTTCTCTGGCTCTATTTTATTTGGTTTTATTCTATGCGATGGTGTTGTCGTTATTGCTTTCATTTAAGTGTATCTCATTTAATTTCATTTAATTTTGTTTATTTTGCAACTTCATCAAAACAAACGTAACAACAATATAACTACAAAACATTAACTTAAATATGCTATAAACATTAATTTTTTAAAACCGCTTCTTATTGGTATTTAAACATCAAAACAATCAAAAGGTGCATTAATTATTGTATGCATGTTTTGTAAATATACAAATACAACTTCTTGATATATAGTTGCATGGAGTGTTACAATAAGCTGCATTGAGCTTGATGGCGTGACACCTCAATCCTGCCAGCCATGTTTATTAATTATTTATTTTAAAGTTTATATCAACTAATTATTGATCCATATTTGCTTATTCCGATCCCATCTTTGCTATAGCTATAGGTCTTTCCCGATCCAACGTGGTGCTGATAACGTCTTTATCAATCGTTCTGGGTTGCTTTGCTGTCACAGCTTTAATACTACGAATAGGGTAAGTCAATTAACATCTGCCTCTACATCAACTTGATCCATTTACTCCATAAGGTTTGTCTTAAAGGGACATTTGAGACTTTAATCACATACCAATATCATAGTAAGATTCTTCTGTATGATATGAGATATTCCCATAGAAAAATAAGAAACAATGTTTACCTAGTAAACAAAAATGTAACGTTAAAGTAAAAATTTTATCCCTGATCCGCGGTCGCGCGAAAAATCCAAATTTGGATAGTTTTGTTTACGAACGGGAAGCGTTCCAGAACGCTTTTCAATACGTCCTTAATATCTCCACAATTAGGGAGAAATTTGACCAATCAAAACCCATGTAAAACAACAAGGTACACGAGAAGTGTGACATCTCCGGCCCTCCACGTGAATTTGGTTTAATTTAACAAAGTTAATGGATTACTTTAATCGGTCGATTTTGAGATATTATATTAATCTCCAAGGATAACATTGTTAATATAACAATGGTCTTTCAATACAATATTTTCAATACAAGTATTATTGTTATTTTCAATGTTATCAATATTATTATTATTACTATGATTATTATTTTGTTATGATTATTATTAGTATTATTATTATTATTATTATTATTATTAGTAGTAGTAGTAGTAGTAGTAGTAGTAGTAGTAGTAGTAGTAGTAGTAGTAGTAGTAGTAGTAGTGTAGTAGTAGTAGTAGTAGAAGTAGTAGTAGTAGTAGTAGTAGTAGTAGTAGTAGTAGTAGTAGTAGTAGTAGTAGTAGTAGTAGTAGTAGTATAATTATAATTATTATTATTATCATTATTAGTATGTAGTAGTAGTAGTAGTATTAGTAGTAATATTGATATTATTATCAACATTTTTTTAAAAATTCGTTGTATAGATGTATATAATGTATTCAAATTTTGTATCATTACCTTACAGGAGCAGAGTAAGGAAAGCACGTATACTAGCGGAAGAAAGGCGCAGAAGACGAAGAAACGCACTAAGAAGAAACCAGGTGAGATAGACAAAAGAAAGCCTATATATTCGTTATGATAACCAAGTTAAAAAAACACATAATTAAGCATATATGTCACATATATTACCCTTCCCCCCCCCCCCCTCCCGTCCTTAAATTCTGGTTACGCCACTTTATAGTATAATGAATAACAAGCATGGGTAATACAACAACCAGGAAGACTAGTGTTCTAGGCCCGTGTTCATTAAAGCCTGCTATATAGCTTTGCTAAGTGTATTTTAGATGACGTGGCTATTTATGAAACACACATATTTTTAGTTGTTAACGAGAGTTCACTTTGTAGATTCCTATAAAGGTTAAACCAGCTAACCCAAGTTGGGAACTATGAAAACGGTTTCTAGCTCACTAAACTGTACCATTCGAATGCAGTTAGCATGGAACTGGGCTAATGGGGTTTTCTGAATAAGCCAGTTCGTAGTTACAATCTGCGCATGCGCAATACAAAGGTCAATCGACCCAATGCGGCATTCATCGAATTGAAAGGACTGGATAAGGTTCTTTACTTGTAATTATTCTTGAGTACATCGATTGGAAATTCCTTGTTGCTTAGGTTGATCAATTGTTCTCATGAAAGTAACAAAGGATATTCCATGACAACCATCTGCGACTCTGAACATGACTGCACAGAGTAAAAGCTTTATATCCTACCCATGATTGTAGAATTCAATGGTCAAGGGGTCAAACGACCCATATCCGGGTCCCATATCTATCTACGAACTGGTCTATATGGGCCATGCAGCATGCATGGTCTGTTATAGTCCGAAAAAATCAGCTAATGTTTCGAGGGTTCTTTGACGAGTTTGTTTTGCTCATCCCCTCTCTAGATGAAGAGGATAGTATGACTTCATAATATTAAAGGACCCCTCCAGAACGAGATGGATTTTTCTGTCTAGGTCTGTCAGAGCTCCGCTATTCGCTTAAATTGGCCTATAGGTTCGAACTTTGGCTGCGTTTATTTTCCGATGTGACGATGAAGGGCATTCACATTCGATCTAGATTATCATATTGATGGAACTTTTTTGTAAAAAAAACAAACAAACAAACAACCCAGATTTTACCCGTTATACTGCACTGTAATACTGTGTTTATAATTATACAGTATATTAAAAGACGTTGTAAGACAAGTTTTCTTTATGATATAAAACACAGTTTCCTGAAATAATGCTTTTCAAAATGGTGTTTACTTTTATTCAACTTGTCTTATATACCACTATAATGTATAGTACATAATACCGTATATTTCCTGACGACAACAACCAAAATACTGAACCAGCACCTGTAATACTGCATGCCCCATGCAGGTGTACCCACTTCACATCAATAATCAGTATAGTTCGTGGCAACAACAACTAACTAACGAACAACTGTAATACTGCGTGTTCCACGTGAATACACTTTAAAAGTAATCAATTAACTTTGTACAATTTCAACCCAAATCAGTTAAAGCTTCTCTTTGTTTGGCTTGTGGTAACAGAAGAATTAAATTGGTTTAGATTTTGTCAAATGTCTCCATAATCATGGATGTAATCACTGAATTTGAGAGCGTCTACAGACGGTTTCCGACCGTAGTTCATAGTATCCGAATTCGGATACTTCACGCCAACGATGGGGATGCAAAATGAGATATTGATTTTTTTCTGTTTTCACTAGGTAAACTTTATTTTTTTCTATGAAATTCTCATATATCATTCTCAAGAATCGTACAATGAAATTTCGTATAAGATTGAAGTTTCAAACATTACGTTTGGGTAAGAGTTAAGTGTTGGTCAACATGGTCAAACTGAATTTAGTAACCAAAACCTGCACCATAACATTACACAATATTAGTTTAACTCCACCACATGCTCGAAAGGTATACAAAATTACAAACGACTAAGTAAAAAGCCTTAACTTATCATTCAAGAAGAGATGTTAAAACACAAGCATGACAAGAGAGCGCTCTCTAAAAAACGCATAGGTTTCAACCATTTTTTAAATTTATGTGATGTTTTGTTAAAATAACGATTAGATAGAGATCATCAACAACTATTCAAAAACCTCTTTTGTAATTTGTTGAAAAAGTGTAAGAATTTTGTTTTCTTAAATCATCAAATAAATTTGGGATCCCACATTTATTCCGATCGGATATATTTATTAATATTTCACCTGTTTCTGAACCGATTTTGATTAATATAAATTATTCTGTCATTAAAATTGTATGCTCTTTCAAATTTGACACTCAGTTTATCATTACCTCACAAAAAAAAATTTCTTGAAGCGCCCTCTTTACCAAAACTCAACTATCCCTTTACTAGTGGATCACTTTAACGGTAATCAGTATACAGTTTGTGACAACGAGTTGTCATCGGGACCGTAGTGGAATACCTCTGTACGTGACTCGCGATAGAGACCTTCCCCGAGGCGTTAAACATTAGAGACGTGCAGGGGTGCGACGGGCATCTAAATAACCTTGACACGAAAATATATAATATTAACGACTTGTAAAAGGTTAGGTATAGTGGGAAAAGAAACTCCGTTCACACAAATTTGGATCTATATTTCAGTAAAAAATGTGTGATGCGCTCTTTGAGGCTGCTTGTATAGGGTAGGAAGGCGGGGGGGGGGGGGGGGGGAGCTATAGAGTATAGCCCAAACTTTAAAAAGTGAGCAAAAAATACCACTACTATCGACTAACAAGCAAGCAAGAAAGAAAAAAAAATGCCGGGCCAGGATGGGGGGGGGGGGGGGGGGCCTCTGGTCAAGGATTTTGTTTCGGGCTCAGGTGCCCCCCTCCTAGATACTCCACAATGCAATGACTACTGCAACATACATATATATTCCATGATCATAATTATGCGAACACGGATTTTTTTAGGGGAGCTCCCTAAATCTTACTATGAATACATGTATGTTTCCTATTCAAGAGTGCTCGGATTCGTAAACTAGCTGATGCGCCGTGTCTTCATGCGAATGCCTCACACGCGGTGCGGAATACACAATGGTTTCGTATCACGTACGTTCTTGTTGTGCGTATACAAATTAGCCAAGTTCCGAAAGTTCGGTTCAGTTCAGTCTATTATAATTTTAATTTCCATAAAAATGTTAAAGATAGTTTACATGTGTACAGCGAAATTAACTATTTAACTATAACCCTAATGAAAACTAAAATCATACAGTAAAAACATACGTGTGTTCGGACCGTGCACACTCATACTACATACATCCCACCGACGTGAAAAACAAAATCCATGCAATGTTTAACAGTTAGCATGGTTGGGAGGTACTTTCTTATACCTTCTTGGTATAACTGCATGGATAAAGTACATGTATGTGTACATGTGTATGATGGTTTGATCTTGGTTTGATAGGGTCTTAAATTTCAACGGTTGGTATGTGGATGTGGCAGGAGTGATACTACAATAACATACATACATGTCATAGTATACTACGCGACTGAAAGATGACCTATCCTAGATAACGAGAGAGCCAGATGATTAAAAGATTAACGATCTTCGTATTTCACTGGCCGGGGTATAGACTTGGAACTACTGTACATAGTCCAGGTTCTAGCCTCGACTTAAAGGGATCTATTAAGATTGTAAAAAATCCTTATAACTTACATGGAACCGCTTTTCGTTTTCCAAATATCTATTTCGTTTTAAAGTTATCTCTCACTGATTGAAGTGCCCAAATTTGTAACTATCTACTGGATAATTATAACTGTATACAAAGTCACTGCAATTGGTAAGCAAATAAAAACAATTAAATGCATTTTCGCCCAGAGGAATTCGGAAAACTGCTCCATGCTTGTAATAAGAATACAACGAAGTATGTGAGAACTGCTTGTGTTCTAGGAATGTTTTTTTTTTTTAACGATTTTGATAATGTTACTACATCCTTTAAAAGAAATCTTATTTGCATTATGCAATATCGAATGGCCTAGTACCACTGCACCGTTCCTCCTTCCGTATCATATCCGTTTGACATCCGGTAGGTACTAGGCAGGAAACGAAATGATGCGGACCAAGTTCGGAATACACTTGTAGGATACTTTTAATTCGGCTCCGTTTCGGTGTTGAAACGAAAGTCATGGAACTTCAAATTTGATAGATACTGACCGTTTTCGCCACATTTTGGTCGAATAGGAAATGGAAGGAGAAACGGTGCACGGGTGCAGTGAGACAAGGCCATCAGATAGGTAATAATGAGCCAGCCCATAGATTATATAATTATGTTTGTGTCCTTTGGTTTAAATGTTGATTTAACTGTGGGTTTGACCAAGAAAAGGTCAAGTTGGGCGATAAATGAGCCTTTTTGGGGAGGGGGGTTGGGGGCGGGGGCGATTTCCTCCATTCCCCCTTCCCCACCCCCTTGGGCTTAGGCCTTACCCCCACTTTACGAGCGCAGAGGAATCTTTTTTTGTTCTTGATTGTACTCCAGTCGACCTAAGGCTAATAATCGCTAGGATTGAAAAAGGAGGTTTATGTAAACATGGTTTAAACTATCGTTTACAACTATGGATCGAGAGCCAGCCATTTGTAAACTGATGAAGAAAGAGACTGTACACCTTTTGAATTATAGCCATGTTGAAGCTTCCACATTTGCTAAACACACTTATTTAATGAAGGTCGTCTGTTCTCAGATGGTGGATTTTAATTGGTGTCGCAGGTTTAGCAAGCACGCACACGTGATTTCCACTCTCTGCTTGTCTACAAGCGGCACTTTATTAAAGGGTTAGTTGAGTTTTGGTACAGAGAGCGCTAACAAAATAATTTTGTTGTGAGATAATGAAAAACTGAGTGTCAAATCCGATAGAACATACCATTTTAATGACAGAGTAAACTTTATTTGATCAAAATCGGTTTAGAAATGGCTGAAATATCCAAAAACATAACCATTTGTAATAATTGTGGGCCCCCACATTTATTCGATAATTTTGAACCAGCCGTTACATTTTTTTTAATGCTTCCTATATATACAAAAGAGGTTTTTTTAAATAGTTGTTGATTATCTCTCTATCTAATCACTATTTCAACAAAACACCACATGCACAATATTTTATTTAAAATGGTTGAAACCGATGAGTGTTTAGAGAGCGCCCTTTTAAGTTTTAACGGCTCTTTTTTTAATGATAACAGGCTTTTTTACTAAGTCATTTGTAATTTTGTATTCCTTTTGAGCATGGTTGAGTTACAACTATTAGTTTGTAATGTAATAGTGCAGGTTTTGGTTACTTAAATTCAGTTTGACCAAAACTGTACTCTCAATACCAGAACTCAACTATCCTTTAAGCACACTGTTTTAGAGTGATCCATTTCAATTTCAATTTCAATCCATTAACTTCATAAGATGTTGTTTTCCAGGTGTGGAATTTGAGACCTCAATCATATACCAATATCATTGTAAGCTTCTTCTGAATGTTATGATATACAAAATAACAGAGTATGTTATTTTCATTGAAAAGGAACATCGTTTACCTTGTGAAAAAGAGGGAAATTTATGTCAGATTCTTTCCTCGATCTATCGCGCGAAGCATCCGAATTCGGATAGTTGCGACTACAATCATGACAATCGAAAACCGTTCTGGAATGCTTTTCAATTCAATATGAAACATCTCCATGATTATAAGGAGACATGTGGCCAAATCAGAACCCACTTCAATCATTTGTTACCATATCAGCCCAACAACGACGATGCAAAAGAGAAGTATGAAAGCTCCAAGCGACTTTGGCTGAATTCGACAAAGTAAATGGATCACTTTAAACCATGGTTTATGTTAACCTCCTTTGTGAGTTCCAGGGTATATGTGTTTTCTCTGCTCCATGGTATATACTGACCTTCATACGAACGAACAGGAGATTGTCTTCATGATAAATCATGGGAGCAGAACAAAGTTAAAGTTTGTCTGCGCATATATTTGACTTTGCAATGATGTATCAATTACTAGCCGACAGATGGGCCTCGATATATAGTTCGAAAACAAACCAGATGCATTGATAATTGTTATTACATGTATATAATATATGTACAAAGTCAGTGCAATGAGTTAGTGAGCAATCCTTTGCATTTTTTGCTCATTACTCGGCCATATAACGTCCATTTAACTTGAAATCTTCACACAATACCCAGTGGACATATCAGATAACAATATACATTGAATCAACCATTCGACACTTTTTGCACATGTCAACAAAGTTACTAGATCCCTTTAATGTTTGTTTATTAACAATTCCGAGCCAGATTTACTACTGTAAATCGTTTTTTTTTTTAAATAATGTAAACTAAATATCGTGATAAAGGGCAGGGGCAATTCTTCAGCTGAAAGCGCGAAGATGGAACAAAAGCATTATTCGTGATATTCTTGTAATTCTGTTTATCAGGATTTTAACATGCACGTTTTTTTGTTATTGCAAATCCATGCTTATTATATCATCTCGAAACAGAGGGAAAACCCGAACAAAAGCCCGCAATGTATAAATGCATGAGGGCTTTCCATTCCAGCATATGCTATAATCGTCGTGACCTTTCAATGGATGAATACATTATTATATTGACAAGACAAGATAATCTAGCACATGTTTGCATTTGAATATATTTATTAGTATGACTAAATCTCTAAAGTAAACTAAAACATGGGTCGGCAGACGAGGATTATGTATTGTCTAGGACGAACGTATCGTCCGTGATTCTATTGTGTCCAAACGTACGCGCGAATAGAATGTGTGCTGTCGCATGACGTTTGGCGCATACGGAACCACGGGGCCCTGTTGGTTCCGTAAGTATTGGTGATAAATGTTATTGTTTATGAATTACGCAACCCTTTGCAAAGTGTTGGGCATATATTTAATATCACACAACGCTTCCAAAACATATAAGTATGCGTTGTTCTTTGCACGGTGGTCCCTTTAACATTTCGTGTATTAAAAGGGCATGCAAACTAAATCATATTATATTCATATTTCTCGGGCAATATTTGGTTCCCGGCTGTCTATTTTGTTTTTTGGACGATCTAAACGTCTTCAGATTATATGAAGATTTCTAGGGCGGCTGGACGGTGAACACTTTTTATTTCGGAGTTTATAGCACAAACGAAAACACAGTTATATAGATTTTGCGGAGATAATTAGCGTTATTATAGGCTTGATGATCGATCGTGACTATATTCTCTATGTTTACCAAATAAATGGGAAACAAATAGATGCACATGGCGACGAAGGCAAATTAATTAATATCTTCCAGTAATTATTTACATAATTTAATTAAAACAAGAGAGATATGGTTTTGAAAAAGGGCACGCTAGCTAGTACAGTAACATGCCATTAAATTCCACATGTTGATGTAATACGCGTCTGACAGAAACTGTATTTCCGGTTGTACATCATAAATTGTATGCATGCTTTATTTTCGCGCATTTTTGTCCGGGACAAGACATGCAAGAGATGACTTGAAATTTATTTTCAGCCTCCTTGCTCTCTATACACAGCCGAGCATTCCTCGCAATACAAACATGCATCCTGTCGCCTACAAAGCCGTTGGCATGGCAACGGGATCATCTTCCCTGCTTTTAAGGAGGACACTGAGTGGTAATCATCTGTCGCGCGTAACAATTGAAAATGCAAAGGGCCCAGCATTTCGTCGTAAGAATAATAACAAACCTAACTGTAATTATCGTATTATTGTTATTATTTCGTATATTATGTGGAGCGACCTGCGTGGTTTATTCATATCATAATTATGCCAATTAAATTGTATGCCTATAATTACGGTAGTATAACTGAAAAGGATAGAATAAAGAGGCGTCAAGAAGTAAAATGCACCCATTTGTAATGCTGCTATGTATACGATTATTTCCTTTTGCCTCCGCCACACATGGAAGTTGCAAGAAATACATTTGTCCTCGCTTGCATAATTATGATCAACAAAGGTAATACAAAATTATTACGAATTCTGAGTAAATCGACTTGGACCATAATCATGCGCACGAGTTTTCTTAGGTTTTGTTTGTTTGTGTATACTGCATGGGCGTCGATCACTGGGTGGGGGGGGGGGGGGGGGGGGGGGGGTTCAGATCAGACGAGTGTACATGTGCAAGGTCAGATCACACGACTGTATGTGCACATCCGATTCATTTGGTTCAAATGTGCATATAATTACTTTCCTATATACTTTCAATTGATCGCAACTTTATAATCGATTGCAACTCTTTCTGCAACGGGACCCTGGTCTATCTATTATAGCATGATTAGGATAGTGAAGATTATTATTCATCCAGGTAAATGTTCATGGAGTTGAAATTGAATCTAAGCAACTGGACTTACTATTTGTGGAGTAGAACAGTTTCGCAACCTATCTAGGTTGCTTCTTCAGCTAAATTAGTAAGATTAGTAAGCATGATTAGTAAGAATTAAGAGTTTTACCAAATTAAACATCTAACGAAATCAATAGACAGTTGTTATGGCGTCCGCTAATTCTTTTCCCTCTTATTCCCTGTATAAGTATAATGTATAAGTATGCGCGGTGAATTATCGAAAAGGTCAACGGTTTTTTAATATCTCCATTTCAAATGACATCAGTTATGCATTTTAAGTATACACTTTACACAATTATTAAAGTGGCACATGTTTACAAAGGAGATTATATACGGCCCATCACAAAGATTACGCAGCTACGCAACTTGCACACAGATGGGAGTGAGGGGGGGGGGGGGGGCTGCAGGCTCCCTCCCCATTCCAATAACCCACCGACCAACCCCCCCCCCCCCCCCCCCGGCCCCCCCCCCTCCCCCCTAATTTATAATGTGTTGTATGGTACAATTTACTTTCATTTTGCATTCGGATTTTCATAAATAATATTATTATCCAGGGTCATCTCCTATTCTCGGACAAACTCATAAAAACGTGATTTTATGCATAATTATTATTGGATTGATTGACTGCAAATGAGATCATTTGCAGCTTGCATGCATAATCTGTATGTCCAAATGGTATTTAACTGCTGTACGCTTATACAGAGTGAGTAAGAAAAAAATTGTCCCATCTTTTAAAAGTTGTCTTGTTTGAAGTATGAACATTTAATCATAGGTTTTATGATATGTCTTTGGTAAAGTTATCCTCCCAGCATGTTTTGGTACCCTTTTCATTTTAATCTCTGCACGCATGACTGAATATCAGACAATATTTACAAGACTGCAAAATCACACTTGCGCCAAGTGGCTGGGTGAGGAATAAAACAAATTGTGAAATAATTTATAACTTTTACTGCCGGGACACCGAACATTGGGATAACGGTGGCATAACCCTTGCAAAACCTATGTTACACTCTGAGTTCTTGCATACTCGGTGACCAAAAATGATCTCTGTTGCGGGGTGAACTGAGGACAAACCATAATTCCAGTACTTGTCCTACCCAAACAGGGCTCAACATAATTAATTGCTGCCAAATCAGACAAGCACTTTGGTGGCAATACAACAGGATCACAGATATCCATTGTAAATTGCCATTGTAAACCAACAAAATACATAAATGAGATACATTTGTATCGTTATTGTACCTACGTATTGAGATAGCAAATTGGATTTATGTGCACTTGATGATGGTGGTGGTGGTGGTGGTGAATGTGTTAGGAGAAAATTGTCAGGGAATTGCCACTTAAACATTCAGCGATCTTGTTAAAAATCAATGCTTAATCAGAAAGGGGGAGAATTTTAACACTGCATTATGAAAACATTTTTACTGTGTGGGTGTGTGTGTGTGTTTCTGTGTTTCTGTCTGTCTGACTGTCTTTGTTCAAAACACTGTTTATTCCTCATCCATCCACTTGGCGCAAGTGAGTTTTTGCAGTCTTGTAAATATTGTCTTGTGTTCAGCCATGCGTGCAGAGATTCAAATGAGAAGGGTACCGACATATGCGTGGAGGATAGCTCTTCCAAGACATATCATAACACCCATGATTAAATGTTCATACTTCAAACAAGACAACTTTAAAAGATGGGACATTTTTTCTGACTCACTCTGTAGTCGTTGTACTCTTAAGCGTACGAGGCTGGAAATGGCGGGGCGGAGAGTGATGGGGGTGGGGGCTATAGGGGGCTGCAACCCCATCGAAACTTTTGATAACGGCCAAAATATTTGGGTAAAAAGCACCTCAAATTCGGGCAAAATTATATCACATTCGGGCAAGCTATATAGCTCATGAAGTATTCTAGCTAACTCTTGTCACATTCTGACAAAATCATGCGAGTCGTGCAAAAACGCAGCTAAATGGCGATTCTCTTTTTTGTTTGTTTCGTGTTTGTTCATTTGAAAGATTGTCAGATGAAAAACGGGAAGGATTTTATTCGGGCAATAGACGAGAGCTGCAGCACCCCCACCCCCCCCCCCCCCCCCCCCCCCCCCCCCCCCCCCCTCGAATAATTATGTGCCCCGGCGTACGCCCATGTACCTACTGACAATATCACCACCTTCAATTCCTATGCACAAGTTATGAATTATACATGTCAAGATAAATGTCACTTTCCCGTGGGAAAGTCATAAATGTCATGCATGTAATTATTGACGCGAGAATAATTGTTTTGTTAATGTTTAAATTCGAAGTGGATAATACAGTGATAGTGTGTGGGAGCGTTGAGTTAAATTGGTTCGGGCCTCCGTCTTTCAAGACCGAGCACGGGGGTGCGATACCCAAGCGGGCGTGTGTGTCGCCGTGTGTCACTAACCTATTCATAATACAAAATAATAGACATTTCATTTAGAGCGCACATTATTTCGTCTAACATTTTCACCACTTACATTTGTTAATACCTGGTACCATAAATTTGCTGCTCCCTATCCTCAAAATAATAGCCTATACAATGCCATGATGGTGTAACGGGGATCAGCGGTATGACTGTAACATGTATACCGTAATTATGCAGAGTTATGAATACCGTCGTGCGTGTGTGCCTATCGAAAATCTGGCCTGCTAGAATGCATTGCTCCCAAACGGAGTAGCAAGTTCACTAATAATAATATATTGCAATAATTATGTTATTGATTGATATTGGGGTAATTATATTGTCAATCTCTGCCTAGGCTTAGAGTTGATGTTTCAGTAACTTTTTTTGTTATATTATACGGTTTACGGTGTACATGTTAATAAAGGTTATAACCATAAAAGAAACGTTTGAAAAAAGATGACATTTAATTGAAAAGTTTGTGAATAGCTTTAGCGGACATACAATGCATTAACACACAATTTCCACTTAGTGATTTCGTAATTTGCAATGAACAATGTAATCATATCTAAACGTTATTTATATAATTAAACTTTGTTCGAATTGACTTTGTGGTGTGCATTAAGATTATGCAGAACATGGAAAGGAAAATGTTAAATTCCCGTTAACAAATTTAACAGATATGCAATCGTTAACAAACAATTCCCATCTTACAGATTACCTAATTTCCAATAAACAGTAAAAGACGTTGAATCATTATAAATGTTTAAATGCTTAGTATACGAAAACATGTTTACTCTGTGTGCGTTTTTAAAAATTAAGACGAAAATTGGAAAAGACAACGATTTAATTCCCATTAAGACATCCATCTGACAATTATACGAGTGGTCATTTGTAAACGATCCTGGAAAATCATTTTCATCAAACAAATGGACATTTAAAGGGATCTATCAACATTGTCCAAATCCACAAATCTTGCTTACAACACTAGTAGTTCTCTCATACCTTGTTGTATTCGTATTACCAATAGAATCATGGAACTGGTTTCAGTTTTTTTGAATTTCCCTTTCGTTAAAAATATATCACGATTGAAATGTTCAAATGTTTAATTATCCACTGGAAAGTTATAACTGTGCATTACGTTTGTTTGCTCATTACTTGGCCATATAATATCAATTTAACGTGACATGTTGACATATTACTCAGCGGACATATATATATTAAGATCACAAAACTACACATTATACCAAACGTTCATCACTTTCTGCACATGCATGGCAACAAAGTTACTAGATCCCTTTAAAATGGGTGACAGCAAAATGCCACGTCACTGACATTTCGGTCGTTTAGCGTTTTAGTATATTTCGACATTATAATTATTCACTCTCGCTAAAATGTTTGCACTTAACATGACTGGTTCCCTGGTGGATCAATGTACTACCATATTATATTCTGGATCCCTAATTATATCATTCCATACACGCTCGGTCAATTAAGTATTCAGACTGTTTAAATGAACAGAATGATGTAATTATTTCCTGCACCATGACGACACTAAGTCTGAATAATTCACGATTGTGCAGAGACTGACTGAGTATGTGTATGTATGTCTGTGTGTTGTGAGTGTTGTGTGTGTGCGTGTGTTTATGTATTTGTTTCTTTTCATGTTTTGCTTATTTGGTTTTTGCAGACGCGTTCAATCAATAATGATTACTTACGTCTGGGGCTTGCCCTTTTATATCGTCACCTTCCGATAGACACGACGAAGATTCGAACCCGGGCCGAATAGTGCGAAGAGGGGACTCTGACCACTAGACCAGAACATCTCTTCACTTCTGCTGTCAGCATTGAATTAGATATCCA